>JAQIXO010000837.1:0-15262 GCA_034700305.1 Protaphorura armata
TCCGAGTCGAGCCGAGGTAATGTAATGGGCATTGACTCGGCTCGACTCGGACGGCCATCGCGGTATACAGAAGGAACGACTCAACTGTAAGGTTCCGATCGTGTAGACATTTTTTTATCAATCGAAATTCGCCGTGCGTTTAGAGTTGAAAATCTATAATTATTCCATGGATCAAAGCATGAGGTATTCTTTAACGTATCCGTGAGAATTTGAGTAACAACAATACACAAAATGGATGATTAATTTTTATGTCCACAAATTCACTAGATTCTATATTCTATACTCTATTCTATATTCTAATTCACTAGATAAATTCTAGTGACTAGAATTTATTTCTGTGTGCAGATAAGAGTTTGTTTATGTGAATGAAATCTCTTAATCTCCGAAATGGCATGAAGTAAAACGGAGAAGGAAAAAAAACGTGGTGTAGTATTGCTAGTATACCACAGTAAAAAACTACACATTATACTTACCGTATATTATCGAATAGAAACCTGATGTCGAATTGTAACCGAGTCAAATCATGAGTTCTTCCATAAGAGCCTATGTATTATTTTGCCCCAGTACTCATTTACAAACCGGGTCTGGAGGCGGCAAATTTAAATACTAACCCGGGTTTCCATTCGGTAATATACGGTAATCATTCATTTCAAGACATCCACACGTACATTTCCTAAGAAAGGACTTTCTAAACAACTGGGATGGACAAAAATGAGGGATGCAATGGATGAAGACCGTAATTCTGAAACACCCTGTCCATGAACTCGTTACCATTTCTGTGGATTATTTGTGTATCAATTTAAAATAAATGGAAATGGTTCTAAAGAATTACCTCAGAAACTCCATGTCCATTGTCCGTATGAAAAGAAGTCACTCATACACATTTTTTGTCGCACACAATCAGTACTGCATAAATTTGAAAAATGACGTTCAAAATATGAGTGATAAGGTAACACAGTCACTTCAATTCATATCACAGAAATTATAGCGAATATTTGACACTCATACACTCGTCCTCAAACTCACTACAACTAAATTCAACTCATCTGAATAAATAAAATTGATTTTCTTATTGGAAGCAGAAAATGTCAAAAAAAATTGATTTTCTTATTGGAAGCAGAAAATGTAAAAAAAACTGAATTTCTTATTGGAAGCAAAAAATGTCAAAAAAAATGATTTTTTTATTGGAAGCGCACACAATGTCAAAAACACTCAAACTCTGTGAATTGTGTTGCATTTAAATATGCGTGTGTAGTAAACTTGGAGTCCAGTCAGACCAGTCCAGTCTGGACTGGACTGGCTGTTTGACTGAAATATTTAGAAATTGAAAGTGGAGAGAGAAGGGGTGAGTGTATAAAGATGGAAGAGGCGTTTCTTTCTCTAGATTGGTCCATGGAGATGGAGAGTGTTGAAATATCACATCACACTCCCACACAGTGGCACACTACAGTACAGTGAGGGTGTCCCAGATGAATGCTTTTCCTGTGTTAAACAAAATACACATTGACGTTTGAATTCTTTGTCTCTCCTAGAAATCCTCAATGAGAGTACGCAGCGCAGTACGAAATGGAATCTAACTGATACATTCTGTATGAATTGTACGTTACATAGGTTTACATACATTAAAACTAATTGACTGCAACAAAATTCATTCAATTATTGTACAATGCAATGCTTCCATGCATGAGCACAATTACTAGTTATTAAGCGTCCAATGCATTATTCTATTGAATTCTATAATGTAAAATTACCAGTCAGAGTGAGAATTGTGATTGATAAATAAAATATTTTGTTGTGCCAAAACCAAAAGGGACTGGAATGAACACAAGAAATGGTGGTTCAAAAATTGTTAATTTTTACCCAGTTCAAGAAATCAAAAAATGTGATTCTTATAAAAATATAACATACATATTATTTTGCCATGTGACCAATTGCGCTGGACCTGGACAGATGTCTCAAATAAATGACTCAAACAATTTATGACATGTCCAGATCACTCATAAAATATGTTGAGTCATGTACGTGACTTTGCGTGTGTATGTCAAATGTCTGCGTTGCATGTTGGGTTCAGTGCATGGGTAATAAATAATGGAAAGGAAACAACAGAAGAGAGAGGCCAAAGGCCATCTTGCCCTTGTATTTTCTTGAGACAAGTTTTATGACCACCATTCTTTCTCGGATTTTTTTTTAACTTTTGGAGTTACAGTTAGGTTAACTAGTCTAGGTAGGACTACAAGGACAACCAAGAAAACTTCGTGAATAAACTAACAATCGAATGAGTCATTGGATTATTTGCTCTCTTATTATTTCCAAAGTATTTTCAAAAGTTATATACGAATTTATCCCAGGACCAGAAAACTCACAGTCAGAGTAGCAGAAATTTCAGTGTTGGATGCAATTTTGGTTATTTTATTACAAAATATTCTAGTTTAAATAAGAGTACAACTACCTGTCCTAATTTTTTTTGAAAAAATCCGTCCACAAATAAGTGGTCAAACTTTTGCTGTATGGAGTCTACATTTATTTTTTCAATCAAAAATCGTCTTTAGAGTTGAAAAATCGTAAGTATCCCATGCATGGATCGTAACGTATCATTAATTGCAAATGTGAGTCATACCATAAGCATGACACAAAGGATGCACACATACTTTTTATGCACACATATCCCCAAGAAAATTTATGTGTAGAGTGCAAGATGTTTAAGTTTATGTTTATGTGAATCACATCTCCTAATCTCTCTATCGGCATGAAGTAAAATGAAAAAAATTGTGGTGTAGTATAACTTGAATACTACTGCAAAAATCCAAACATAATACTTGGCATTCATTTCCAGACATGGTACATTTCCTAAGAAATCACTTTTTTAAAATATTGCATAGTTATTGCATGTACCATGTACATTCTGAATCTGGAGGAATGCATACTATTGTCCAGATTGAGTACGCTTTAATATGGAACACCTTGTGCATGATTTGATCATATGTCAACGTTTCAATTTTTCTATAAATCCAATTCCAACATTTGTGTCCATTTCTATGCGGGAAAGCAGTTCAAATTTTTCGACGACAATGAATATTTTTTAAACTACAGCAACCGATTCTTCCTTGCACGTGTTTTTCACTCATTGCCTTGTAAACTAAACTATCCCATTCATGTGTTTGATTTGTACAACTTTTTAAGATCCTAATAAGAAGAATTGAATGGTCTCTGGAGACTCCCAACCATTGGGCAACTTTATGAATACATCATAAGAATATGAATTCTGAGAAAACACAGGTTATGAGACTCGGTGTAGTCTTGTTGTTCTTCATCTTGTGAAATCCGAAACCAAATTGCAATCGGAATTCGAAGTTTTATACTCATTCCAATCTGATAATCGGAATCAAAATTTTAAGAATTAGAATCGGAATCCGAAACTTGAACCGGAAAATTATCCTCGTATTTTCAGGCCCACTTTTTATTAGTGTGAAATCCCGAGGCTTTGTAAAGTTTTATATTGAACGTGCTTATCCCTACAACGAATGAAATGGAAAATGAAACTTGAGAGTGAACGAGCTGGAGGCTGGAGCTGAACACATAAATGATCTATTTATTTATTATTTTACCTGGAATTACAATTCGGTCAAGTTATTTACCGTAGTAGTTGCCTACATTTAGCCGTTATTCAGATTTATCCTTAATTCGAATGGCAATGATCAACAAAAGGAGAAATGAGTATACGTTAAAATTTTGATGTAGTCCATACTTCAAATGTGTATTTATTTCTACTAGTACAATGTGGTCATTACAAGGCGAATGCAATCCCAAACACATACTAACTAACTCCCAACGAATAACTGTATTTGTAATTGATTAAACAAAGGAAAACACAAGGTACTTAATGGAAATGAAACAAATATTTTTAAAATACAAAGTAAAATGACTCAAATAGCTTGTTTTTCAGACTCTCCATAACAAAACTTGTTTGTATTCCCGTGAAGACCTGTTGGTACTTACTTCAGCGGAGGCCTTCTCATTCAATTTGCATTTTGACTACAAAATATTACAAGCAAATATTCAATGTACACTTATTTATGCAAAAGTGTTTAAATTATAACAATTACTGAGGTAGGGTGAACCCGACCATAACAAAATGACATTACAATTAAACTTCGTAAATAATTCCGAGAATCAATAAGTTTCTCAAACGGTAGTTTAATAGATTATATAATTAGCGATATACCTAGGTTATTTATTACATACCCTAAATATACACCAGTTTAAGGGCCCCATTAATGGACCGTGCTGTACACTTCGTGCGTAGAATGCAAAGACTGCAAATATTTAGCATATGGGCGATGCAAGTTTATTATAATATTTACTATATTAATGCAAAAATTTCGATTCAATGATACCACCTTCGTATAGTGGTACTTATAACCGAAAGAGGGTACGGTGAGCAATATAATGCCACGTGTTCCTGTCCTGACGTACTCCTGCTGTTGTGTTTTTCATATGTAAGGATTTGTGTGATTTTAAGACTAGGGTTGCGATGATGTATTGTTTTAAGATAGAACTTTTAGTTTGGAAGGATGAATTAGCACTTGGAGTTTTACTGCAGAAATTTCGGCCGGCAATCGGCCGAGCTAATAAAGTCTGATCAATAAAACACGACGCGAGAATAATGATGAGACAAAAAGACAGGATTTAGGAGACAGTCGGTATAAAATCGAAATTATTTTGGGACGGATTGGCATCCATCGGACAAGTTGAAGGACGAAGAAGAATCATTTTTTAATTTTAAAAATCAACGTGTTACTCTATCGCTTCAAGTGCTTAGAGAGGATTATCGAGATGGAAGAATTAAAAAACTAGAACAATTAATTGGTGAACAAAAGTGCCTAATTAGACATAATTTAAGAGACAGTCGGCGGAAAATCGCTCTTATTCCGGGACGGATTGGCATCCAACGGACAAGTTGAAGGACTCTTCTGGGTTTTAGCTTAACATTGAAAAATTAGTTTGTCTTCGGAGTTTAAAACTCCAAAGACAAAGTGACTAAAGTGTAATATGAACTATATTGCTTACTTGACAAAAAGGTCAAGGTTTTTATGACTCTCAGGGCATGAGAGTCTGGACGGGAAAAATACACTTTTCCTAAGAGAGCCTTTTGTCTTAAGAGTAAAAATAATCCCGTGTAACAGTTCAGTTGATATTGGGACTTCAAATGTAAAACATTCAAAACCTTTAATTCACAATTCTTCTCGACTTAATAAATAAACTCAACTCTAAACTTCATTTATTCTGGACTTTTTATTTCGACATAACTAATTGAGTGCGGCAGCTCGGCCGGCCACCTGTGATGTCTACATTTTGATGGCTAAGCGGTGGGATCAGCTGGGTGAACTTGGTGACCCTTCAACCTGAAAAGAACCCGAAAATTCATAATCTTCAGAAAACTCCAGACACGTTCCAAATAAATCAATAATTTCATTCTCTCGATTTGCCTGTGGGCTTGGAAAATTGACCAGGTCGTTAAGAATGAGGTTTGAATAACGCATCTCAGCCAGTAGTAGTTGAACCGTCATTTATATTAATCATATAATAAAATTACATAGCTGACTCTGCCACCACAAACACGTGTTTCAAAAACTGAAGTTATCACCTGTTGAGCAGCTATCCCACTAGCACTAGCACTAACAAATACCAAGTCATTGGTGTTTCTATTTCAATAAATACCTAACAATATCATTTGAAGATTTGTTGGGTCGCTTTATTTTGAATATATATAATAATGATTTGATATATAATAATATTAGTCTAATTCTAATATAAGATATTAGAAAAAGATTCTTGCTAAGGAAAGAATATTCGTTCAGAAAACTTGGAGTAGCCGGGATTAGCCCGAACAATTCCTACCAATGAGTCACCAGTCGTCATTATTAAATGTAACCTACCTATCCTATTCAAATTGCATTTGTCTTAACACTTACATTAATCAAATAATCTGGAAATAGATCAGGCCCGGAGTGTGGAACCGTTTAATTCAGCAGCCCTTATCATCAAATCTTTGCCAGTGAGGATTTTAGGGATCGCGGATTTGTGGTACTTGTTCCCAAGTACACCTAAGGATCGAGCATTTTCAAAGCACATACCGAAGCCTGACAAGGCAACAAGTGGAATTTAAATTTAATTTAAATAATATTAATTATTTCTTAATTTAATTAATTTATTAATTAATTAAATTTTAATAAAATAATCATTTTAACTTTAAATAATTTAAATCGGTTGCCGCGTCTAATCTTAACAAACGATGTATTCAAATCAAAATAAATTCCAGTGTTTCATTCGACATTGGCTAAACCAGATAAATTATTTGCCAACACATACTTATACGGATCGGTTGTTCACGAGAAATACAGTATTCGATTTCATTACAGTGTCATATCAATTATTACTGACTGTGGTAAGGATGAACGAATTCATGTGAACATTTGAACCATTACTTTCATTCCAGTGCTTATCTAAAATGGAATCCCATGCTAATTTTAAAATCTTTAGTTGACTAGTTTTTGTGTCAAACACAGCATACAGTTAACGTGTTGAAGTTTGTGTGACGAATTTTCAAAAAAAATTAGGATTTATTAAAATTACGGGTTATTTGAATTAATTGGGTTTAATAACTTACAAACGATGGTATGCTATATGACGATGATTTTCACGCCACGTTTCAGCTTTTGCTTTAAAAGTATTTCCTGAGAAACCAGAAATTTCCAATTTCTTCAAAACAGTTAATGACTTTTTTGTTGTTTTCAATTCTCAGATACAAAACAATAAGCAAGAATTGAAGTCTGGATTCGGTTTACACATTAATTCTCAGTTGAAAGCCCTAAATGACGGTCAAGATCTGTTTGAGAACATGAGAGTCCTTTTTGTTGATAAGAAAACTGGAGAAAGAGAAGCTAGAAAATGTATATTGTGGTTTCAGAAGGGGTTCTTGGTTTCTAAAAAGTCATTTGTTGATATGCACACCTTTCTGAATCAAAGAATCTGAAATATGTTTTAACTTCCAGACTCAATCAGGACGCTCTAGATAGTCTTTTTTCAATAATACGAGCAATGGGTGCTCAAAATAATCAACCCAATCCGTATGACTTTCGCTTACGTCTGAGACTTATATTAGTAGGGACTAGACTGTCTCCTCCTAAAGGATGTAACATTACACTTGATAACGAAGAAATTTCATTTCTGACATCCGTTTTATGTACGGAGTATCTAAATGAAACACCAATTTCCTCTCAACTAGTTGACGATACTTCCTCTCGTCATTACGACGAGGCCACAGAGAGTGTAATCTTTAATAGTATGTCATCGTCAAACCGAGAATCGGTTGAACAACCATTTAACGATGAAGCGTTGTATTACATAACAAGTGAGTATCGAATTAACTGAGCGCTTGGAAGAGGTAAGATATATCCATTATAGAGGACTGGACATGGAATACTTTGACATAGTTGAAAGGTCCATTGAAGACCCGGAGTATACTGGAATGAATGTTGCACCCGCGGACTGTGTCCAACTCATATCCATGGAGAAAGCCCATTGTATGGAACTCTCGATTATGAAAGACGCCATGCACTCCTTCAATTTTCAGTAGAGTTCTCCTTTGTGAGTGCAGTGATTTGTTGAGAAATATCAGTTGAAGCGACTCAAGAAGTAGAACGAGTGGGACCACCACCACTCCCATTACCGTCATTTGTCCGACGGCATCTTTTGTTAGACAAGATGGGTCTTGTCATGAGACCACCACCATTCCAACAAATGATAAAGAAGGAATGGACATAGATGAGACCTCAGCAATTGCGAACTAGGTCATTCCCAATCCAAATCCCACCACCGCCGCAACTCGAACATATTATATAGAAGGAATGGTGGGCAGAGATGAGACCTCGATCACTCCACAAGTGATACTTGCCACTGCACCTCTGACCACCGACGCAACCGATGAGACCTCAACCATTCGGCAAGGTTAACATGACTACAAATGTAATCGTTAAGAATGTTACATTCTAGTCTACATATATTTTGTGTTGGAATCAATAGGTGGGGACATCTTTGTTGTCAAACCCCCACTCGAAGAAGTACACGAAGTCCTTCCCCTTTCCAGTGACGAGGAGGAGAATATTGGCAGTGGAGAAACCCGAGACGTTGCCACGCCCTCACGATCAGCCACTCAATCAGAAAGAACGGAGCGTGTGAAGAATGAAGTTGGAGAAAGTAGTGAGAGAGAGTGTGGAAAATATGCAACCCCAATCCCTTACCAAGTGCAAACCACAGTGTACTCACTAGTGCTGTGTTACACAAAAAACGAGTTAAAATTTATAAAAAGAGGAAATCAAAATGGATTTTCACTACATAAATCGAGTAACCTCACGGAAGCTGTTACTTCACTTCTTATCTACATGAATAATCACCTATATATATATATATTATGGTAGAGTTATAATCACATTATTATTAATATTAGACTTATTTATAGCTATGACGTTTATATATAGAGTGTGTCCCACTCATTTAAAAGGGAAAAGTCCATTGTATGGCATTGACGATGAAAGACGCCATGCAAATTTTTACCGAACTCCTTTCACTTGAAGTAGAGTTCTTCTTTTTGATTGAAGTGCTTTGTGCTATTCACAAGGTAAGTCCATGAAGTGCCGCTCGCACGTGGAGTCACCACCATAGTTTTTGCACACCCTAGCCCACCCTGATTAACCCCGAAAGGGTTTTCTTGTCAAAGTGAAAACTGTGCCCTCCAGAGGTCACGAAAGGTCATCCCCCATGCCCTCATTAACTTTCCCTTCAGAAGAGATTTAGATCTTTAATTAGTACTCATGGACGAAAATACTGTTAAAGTGACAGATTTCGGCCTCTCTAAAAGAATGTCTGATCATAAACATTTTATCAAGAATAAACACGGAGAGAATTCTTAGCTCGTTGTATAGAAAATACGCAGATGTGCATGTGCAGTGCCCAGAACACTGTTCCAAAGGTTTAATTTTAACCAAACCTTGCATGGAAGAGACATCAATGAGTACGAGAAACACAATAAATTATGACACAAGCCGCGTTGACCGCAACCCATCATTTAAGAAATAAACATGTTATCACACACAATGAAAATGAAGATTTTAGAAGCTTGGGTTCGAACCCGGTATCTGTGGCTAAATGTGTGACAACTATTGAATGAAGAATTTTGCACTTTGGCGAGGCTAATTTCCACTATGTGGATGTTCATCTTGCAAAGAAGTTATTAAAATCATTTTATTATTTGTTCTCAGAATTTATATTCTCGATTTTTTCTACGAAAACTATACCACATATTTCACATCCAATACAAAACAGTTGATAAATATACATACCGAAGTTACAAAGACGGAAGGGCAGAGTTGCTGATAATACCAACTACACAGTTCAAATTTTGTAGACATTTATCGAGTCCAGGCATGATATAACGCTATGAAGGTTACAAAACTTGTCAGCAAGCGGCAAATACTCCACATGACGACAATCTTACAATCAGCGTTAAAATTCCAGACTGACTGACCTTCAAGCATAACACTGGGAATTCTGAACTTGAATATATTATGAACACAGACTATGTAGACGTTCCTATGAAGTGGTATCAGGCCGAACTCCTTTGAATCGTGGCGGGAAAATAACACCGGGATTTCCCAGATTTGTTTTTATTAATAGACTCTCGCACTTGTCAAGTAATCCAAAATGTATCTACCGATCGTTTTGAAGTTAACAATGAGCCATGTGCCAATAACAATGTGTACTGTAAATATAATACCAGAGAATTGCACTCCTTATATTTGTCAACCTCTTGACACGGTAGATTGACAGATGTCAATCATTACTTTATTCATATCACCCATTTCTACGCTTATGTACGATTTTTTCCCCTAATTTTGGTCAATATTTAAACCAAATCGGTGTTATCCGTTATGGGACGATTAGTCTCACCCACGATTCAAATATGTTAATCCGTGATTTTTCTCCTAATTTTCAATAAACTTTGTACCTAATCGGTGTTAGCAGTTTGCGGGACAAATATGACCGGCGTAGACAGAATTTAGGCCGGATCTATCTCAATTGTTGACAAACAACACAAAATTCTCTTCAAAGCTAAGGTGTATCACGCGCCTGGTACATATTTAATAAATCAACACAAAAGACGCGTCAATGGATTTGAGGACAGTTTAAAGAATGGAATCCCTCTCGCTAGATTTCGTACAAAGTTCATCGAAATATTCCGCGCAGTAGCCGGTGAAAATGATTTTCGATCATTGGAAATTAAACCATCAACGATCAATAGTTTTGACCTTTAAGAATATTACCGCCGGGCGGACGCGAATGCCGTGAGTCCACGGGATACTTATTACTACCACTTTGGCCATGACGTTCAAAGACATACACACGAGGCTACCAAAGACGCAATCGTTTCAATTCGTTTTTTTTAAGTATACATTCTTGTAAAAATTGTTCGAAGAGACCTCCGCCAAAACTTGGACTACAATCTTCAATTTTGTGAAAATTTAAATAAGCAAAAAAGAAGAATTCTTTTGTGAAACAACGAAAGATTTTTAATGTAATTGCCACAAGATACGATATCTAAAGTTTTCCCGTGAAGCTAAGTCTGAACTATACAAGAAATACATGAACTATTCTGTGAGGTATTACTGGTTATGGATAATTTGCTTATTCAATTATACAAGGGATGGTGGAGTGTGGGTCGAGAGAAGATTTATTAATATCATTCAACTGTTCAGACCATGCTAGAGAAACTTCCTCATAATGCTGAGGCGTTGTTGCGCAATTCAGGGGATGCGATCCCCGCCGATTGTAGGAAATCTTATGTCTATTGTCTAAAGGTTGACTTGGAGACATGAGGGAAGGAATAAACCTATAATATGAGCGGTTTTAAGCTAGGAAGTAAGGTCACGAGGGAACTCGTACAAGTCCTGTCGATGGGTCGTTACTTAAGCGAATGCCGGGGCCCAGTATATATAATCGAATTCCATTATACTACCCGTCAAGCCTATCGGGCGTTTGGGCCCTCAGGCTACTGGAGAGGTGTAGCAAAGTCACCGGTGATTGTCTTATATTGTAAACAATAAGGCGAACGGGAGGCAGAGGTTCTCACAAGTTACCGAGTGTTTCAATAGAATTAGTAATGGTGGTGCATGTACAAATTATAAGCCTGGCGAATGACTATCCATATCTAAGGGTTTGATCTCTATCACGGGGGAACCCGTGACTGTCTGATCAAAACAAACTATAAAGATGCGGTGAAAAGCTGCTGACCGTGATGTAGATATCAGCCGAGTGCATGGATGTCAAGTCAAGAAAGGCAATCAGTTCGCCGGTTAAACAGCGCAGCGTGAGCACCTATGACACTCTTGTAGCACCCGGCTAATATATACGGAAGAAAGAGAGCCGTAGCCGTTACTGTTGTACCCGTTCATTGTTTAGCCTTCGCATTCCGTCTCATTGACACTCACCCACGCACTTAATTTTTGTCAAGCTAAAACTTCGACATCTATTGCCTTCTTGACTTAGTACTGTACAACACATTCAAAATTTTTGTTGCCATCAGATTGATTTGAAGGTAATTAATTAATTATGGGATTAATTAAGATCCACCTGTTGTATATAGTATTTCTGAAAATTTTGCATACGAAAAAGCTACAAAAAAAAATTAAATTCAAAATTTAGTACATTTATTTTATTTTATTCTTCAAATTTTAGAATTCAAAATGATTGACCCGACCAATAATTGGTCTAAGTAGCCGGTTTGTCCAGTTGGGCGCATCAGTATTTTTTTAAATGATTGACCCACAAGATCCCGTTAGCCAGACTGAATCTGAGACTAGATCAGTACTCCCAATAATGCGTTGACTACATTTATTCCATAATCCATACGATATAGTAATCTTATAACTAACCCTAACTGCGGATGTACAATTTATATTTTCGTAAACGCGTCCGCCTAAAACCGTAGCCAAAATATAGTGACTTACGCTGTAGATACAACACTCACTCCTAATATATTAGCTGCGCCGGATTATTGGTCAATAATCCCGATTAAGGATTAATGTTGAAATTATTGATGATGATTATATTATGGATTAATCTTTAGAAAAAACGAAAATTCGGGATTAAGGAGTAGGGAGCCATAAATAAAACCGACCGACCGAAACCAATACAACGTCTTAGCGATGGAAGATAGAAATGCCATATTCAGACCATAGGGTGTAACAAATTCAGTCTGTCCTTTAACATTTGGCGCAGATTCGCTGTCGCGTCCATGCGCGAAATATGACATATCAGCCATCCAACTACTCAATTTAATTTGTTAAGTCATCGGCGAGAGCATTCAATTATTTGATACACCCTTTTCACTGAAAATTTGTATTGCGAAATGAATCAAATGAAAAATACATTATTTAGCATGGACCGACCGGAATTCTTTACTATCCTCCAGTCGAGCAGATCGCTGGATATAATTCCTGTAGAAAGTGTCCCTTGACTCTTGGAGAAGAATGATGAATGAACATAACATCTAAGAGCTTTTCAAGAATTCATGGATAAAGTGCGGTAAATCGAGGAATTTCCAGGTCTCCCATATCTCGTGGGTTAATCATGGTTTTCTGTTCGACTGGAGCAATGTTGCTCCCCTGACCTTAATGATTAGGATTGTCTTCTACAATCTGACATGGCGATATTAGCGATTCAGAAGTAATTAATCTTAATCCGGATTAATAATCCCTAATCAATAATCGTGATCATCCCAGCCCTGTATAACTGACATGTACAGGTACAATTAATAGTCATTTCCGAGTACCCCATAAATGCAATCTTGACCAACAAAAGTTCTAAGACCACAAATCTTCATTCGAACTATTTCCAGACACACGGATAAAATATCCTTGCCTGGAAACAGTCACACTAATCCTTGCAAGTAATCCAAAATATTAATTAAGTCGCTCGTAATTACTACGAAATTGTTCAATTATATACGAAAAAAATTACGAACATGTATCTTGGGGAAATTGGTTTCCATATCTCAAAGAGCCGGACAGTGGGGCGATCACGACAAAAATTACAGAAATCCTTCTCTCACTAGTAATCGGAGTTTTCTGGGAATTGGCGTCTACCGTGCTGTCAATTCTCAATCCGACCTATGTATCTTATTTACTTATTGCACAGTGATCACGACGAGTAGAGCCCTAAAGCCCCCATCTGACTAATTTCAAAACTTGACAAGCACGCGCGTCCCACTTTACACTTGTTATCATTCGAATCATTCACCAAGCAAAAGATTAGTGGAATTCAAAAAAATTATCATTGATCCCACATGCCATCTTGTTTCGGTTTACCCTTGCGTAAATAGAGCTAATTAGAAAAATAATACCAACCCCGTCTATACATAAGTAAGTGTACAGCGCGGTCCATAATAGTGGCCCAATACTACCAACCACTATAGCAATTTTACCATATCATTATTTTAGTTATTGCATTGGAGAAATTACTAGATCTTTGACTCTAGAAATCCTTACGTTCTATGGGGAACTAATACTAAAACAATATAAATATGACTTCTCCATCACTATCATCAGTTGGTCCGCTAGAGCCATGTGTTGAGATGACGGTATTCCTCTCTATTTCTTCTGGTGGTCATTTCTGGAAACGGAAATATAAAAATATTTACTCACTCGGTGATCAGGTATAGATATGCAAGCACACCAGTACACCATTCAATGATCGTAACTGTAAATCTAACGGGACTCGTTTAAAAATGTGTGAAGCAATTAAAAAAATGTTCTTGCGTTCATGCTGACATTGGAATCTTAAACTCCATAGAAATAAAAATATTGAATACTTTAATAATATTTATAATGAAAACAAAAAAAATTATTAACCCCTTAATACTTGAACTGCGCCGTTGTAACGAAGATTGTTTTGGCAGAATCCTGATTCAACGGACTGACCGTGACCGTCGAATTTAACATTGAGCTGGACCCCCACCCCCTCCACTTCTTTGTCCTTTGACTCCGTTGACCTCAAGTCCAGGTCATAGGTCACCACTGCAAATTAAAACACAAGGAAAGGGTCAATTTCCATTTTATCTGTCCAAATAAATACATGATATATTTGGATAATATTCCAAACAAGGTTATATGGAAATTGGGTTTTATTGAATTGAATTAATTGACTCAAGAAAATGTGAATTTTACATTACATGAGGGATCGTTGGACCAAAATTCCTCTTAACAATAATACAATACAATTTGTTCTTTGGTAAACCGAAAGTGGGTCAAATATTGTGTGGTACATAAATCTAATTGTAGGAGAAGTGCAATGTGGGCACTCATGTCTCATGCTATGTAACTTGAGTTTTCTAAAGAGTAAGTGAATAGAGAGACAAAGTATGGGAATGATGCAGTGTGAGCAGCATTAGTATATGACATTTTTATGGTTTGATTTATGGCAGGAAACGGAGTCTGTGGGCTCTGGACCTTTGTGTTGTGATGTGAGTAGGAATGGGAGTCTTTGTTATTCCTATATATGTCTCTAGCTTGGTTTTGAGTTGGGAGATTTTGAGAAATTGATGGAGTTAGCACTTGGAATCTTACTGGATAAATTACTAGACGATCGGCCAAAATGATAAATTGTCTGATAAATAAAACGACGCAGAGTTAATTTTGAAAAATGACAAACACTTTCATGTTCGATTTTTGTTTGTTTGTAGTGAAAAGGAGAGTCCAAAGTAATTTAATTGAGTCAACACAATTTTACCCCATAATATTGAAATGATAGTGTGTGTACAATTTTTCTATTTTCTTCTCTCTGCTTAATCCCTATTAAGGGAGTAGGAAATAAAATCTTGACATGCTTACATGCAAACCTATGTAAATATACATTGTATCGATTTCCTTTGCAATGCAGATGATGGGTGTGGAGGAATGAATGACTCATAATGGACTTTGCTTAATTCTCTCTAGTAAAATCTGAAGGAATTGTGCTAGTGCTTTAGAATTCTCTGATGTTTTACACAAAGCACAGAGATTTCTTTCTAACGTACCATGTTAAACTGTGTTGTCTTGATCTGTGCATCATTTGCAAGCTGGAGCTCAAGGCGTGTGGATGTGCCTTCGCGGTCGTCCTGAGGCCTAAGCTCCTATTGCAACTCTATACGAACCTGCCTGGGAGAGGTTAT
>JAQIXO010000838.1:0-15255 GCA_034700305.1 Protaphorura armata
ATTATTGTTAATTAGATTGTCAAGTGGGTACCTGGAAAAAAGGGCTCAGAAAAATTGGTAAGCAATTATTCAAGTATTATTATGTGTTTTTTTGGTAGTAATTGTCATAGATAGCAAAATCAAGCGGTTGTATACAAATTTTCTAGTTTAAAATCATTCTCAGAATCGTAGACCTTAGGTTGTCACTCTCAGGGCTGAATATTAAATGAGGCATAGACTGTATATTGAAAAGGAAATACCCTTTAGTCACGCTAAAGAGAAATTCTAAAGTATTAATCATGTAAAAGAATTTCAAGAAGGAAAGACAGAATAAGACGTAATGGCAGAGAAAGGTCAAAATTTCTAAAATTGTCTAAAAAACGTGTTTGAAAAAAAAAATAATCTTAACATTGTCCAAAAAACGAAAATCCAAAATTCGTAAGAACAGTCTTTTTCGCCCCTTCGAACCCCAAAAATGGCCTCAGATTAGCACAAGAAGCGTCAAAAATAACCAGGAAATCCCAAAAAATGCGAAAAATTGCCCAACACAAAAATTTAAAACTGTCCAAAAAACGAAAATCCAAAATTTCGATAGCTAATCCTTAAGAACAGTTTTTTCGTCGTAGACCTTAGCTTGTTACTCTCAGAGCTGAAAATCGTCCAAGAACGAAAAAAGAACACTAAGAAAAGACTTAACCAAACTGGACTACGATGCCCAGGCCTAGCGGCCTGGCCATCCGTCCAGACTCACCCTCGCTGGACAAGAACTGGTCGGCTTCTCCAGTAAATCCCAAACATATTTCTTGTATTTAACAAACTTCCCTTCCCCAAATTCTTCCTCATCCCTTGCCTTCAAACTCTCTGCCTCTTTCCTCATCTCTTCAAACACATGCTCTTTCCTCTGATGATATTTATGCTGGCAACAGGTCTCAAGATACAATTCATCTATCCCCCAATATTCCATATCTTCGCTGAACGCAAGTACACACATTTCATCCACTAAGTGCAATTTACCAGTCCGATAAAAATTAAGTATAGAGTTAAAAGATTTAGAATGTCTATCGAAGAAGAATTCATTTTCAGAGTAATCATCGCAGATTTGTAGCAAAGCTGATTGTGTTGTGCACTGGCGCAAGTGTCCGAGTCTTGTATGGGGTAATCTGTCCAGTGTTTTCCACAAGACTTCATGGCGTACCCCGCCAACGTTTAAAATTAGCCGGGGGGAAGTACGTGGGGGGAGGGGTGGGGAGGGGGAGGGGGTCGGGGAAGGGGGTGTCGATGATGAGGGCTGTAAAATAATTGAGAGATATATTAGTTTATTTGGCGGGTAAATATTTTAATTTTTTGGCGCTATATTTGAATGTTTTTTTTTGCGCGTTTTTTTCAGATTGTTTACGTTGGGGAATAGTGAGAACGAAAGGTGTTTAATCCTTGGGTCCTTGATTTTGCAAATCGGATAGAGTTGAACGTTAGCCAAGTATAAGTGGGACAAAATGCATTAATACAATTTATATTTGAAATGTTCACAAAAAAGGAATCACAAAATCCATATAATACAGCTTACTGACCTCACAGTCCCATTTGACCCCTTGCTCTAGCCCAGCGTCCGTCTTCCTCCTCGTTAGTAATAGTTGGTCGACGGGTGAGGTCATCCCGGTGTCCACTTCCAGTACTCTCTTTATTAATAAACCAGGGGGGCCACCGGGTGGCCTCGGTTCCCAACGCACACACTTTACTCCTTATTCCGCACTTTACATTTTTACTTACGTACTTTGGCTCAGACACTCACTATTCCTCTTTGGCCTAATTTTTGCATGTGTGGGATAGAGGAGACAAGACAAAAAGTTGGCAAAGGATATAGTATTGAAAAGGAAAAGATTGGCAAAGTGTGTCCTCTCTTCAAGTCGTCCGGATTCAAAGTGTGCAAAAACCTAACGGAGTCTTTAACCTATAAATTTACTGGCAGATATTTATAAAATTATGCAAACTTTCCGCGTTGTCCCTATAGGTAAAATTTTCTCCAGTTTTTTTCCAGTAGCCCGTTACTTTTACAATACAATTCCTATAATTTCCCTAATCGTAGTTTAACTAAATGTGTGTGGACAAGACACCTGAACTCACACATTTTTCCCCTTTTAAAAATTATTATTATTTTTTTTTGTCCAGGAGAATTGTGGAGTGTTCCAGTCCAGGAGTCTGGAGACACGCGCACGTGCTCTACGAGTAGGATAAGTTCCATCCGGATCAATAATACCCGGAGAAAATGTAGTGGGTTATGCCGTGGACCCCGTTCCGCTCATCGTGCTGGAGAAAACAGAGTACCATAGTCCTGGAGATTGTGCAATGCCGTGTGTGTGTGAGTGAGTGGAGGGTGTATGTTCATGGAGCATGTGCTTGGGTGTTCTGGAGTCTGGAGAAAGCTATATAGCATATGGGGTTGTAGTGTACAGAATGTATACATGTTGTGCATGCTGCCGCCTATTGTGGGGGAGTATGTTGAGTAATGTGTGTAGAGGACCAAAAGATCCAGATCCAGCACAACATAGCATATAGCATAGCATTTACCTTGTCCAGTTATTCCACTAGTGTTGATTCCTGGAAGGCATTGCTCTTTTTCTTTTCAAGGGTCCATCATTTGTCCAATTGATCATGCATGTACACATTAAGTACAAATGTCAATTTAACCATCATGCACCGCATTTTGACCCATTTTGGTCCATATGCCACTGGCCCTTCACTTAAGCGGTTCTTCCATGCCGACACGGTACATTTCTCTGTGAGATGTGGATGGCACAACAAGTCAATCCAGTAGACCAAATAAATCATGAAACTCTTTGTCTAACTACGCTTCATTCTGTTTTGGCTTAAGTAGTCGTTGGATTGAAATGTCACTTCGTATACTTGGGTTCCTTGGCTCTGACGGACATGTATTATAACAGACTTTTCCGGTTTCAGGACACAAATATGGAACATTTTGTCTGATTATGCTTCATTCTGTCTTGGCTACACTACTGGTCGCATCTACCTGCTATTTGGCATATGTAATCAAGAAGTCCTCGGCTCTTCCGGACATGTAACAAAATTGTTCACTTCCGGTTTAGCCAGGGAGCAGGGTGCAAAGGTGAAACATTTTGTTTACTATGTTTCCATCTTTAGTCAAATCCCATCTTAGTGTATTTGTCTGTACTTAAGTGGACAAAGAAGGGAGCCCGTCCTTACGGACGGGGAAACACTTATGGGACACCCTCTATATACCGCTTGTACCAAAAATTGGAGGTCACCCAAATTAATCGATCCTGTAGAAACCAAAATTAATGTATGTATATAGGCCGCAAATAATTATTGTATTAAATTGTCTAATATATTCCCATAGATTTGCATTGCTATAATTATGGCGTGAGCGTGAACAGAAATATTATTTGTTGATTTCTCAAGAAGCTACCTCCCGCGCCCTCTAACAGTTCAACAGATCAAACACTACTTCTTTAAATGTAATGTATCTGGATTTGATCGGTCAGTGTTTGGTGGAATGATGAAGCAATTCTCCGCCTGGACGGTCATGTGAATCGGCACAATTCATGCTACTGGGCAGAATCTAATCCTCACCGAGACCATTGGGCAAGATCCTTTCTGATCTACGATCCAAGGATCATCGAAAGGATCTGCGATCCATGATCTAGAGTTGACTTTGTCCGAATGATCTTGATAAAGGATCTTGAGCGCCTACTTGTTTCAGAGAAATGATCTAAGATCCTTTTGGACACAAAAGGATACAATAGAGAAAAAAATACAAGCTTGTTTCAAATATGTAAAGCCGTCAGTCAGAACGTGCTCTCTGAGACTCGAAATTAAATTAGAATCGAGAATTAAGTGTTCGGTTTTTGTTCCTGTTCCTGTTGCAATTCTTCTTCAAGTTATGGTCACTATGGGCCTTAATCCTTGCCCTGTGAATGGAGCGAACTACCTGGACATGGTGAGGGATTTCTTCTGTTCCAAATCCTGAGGACTA
Organism: Protaphorura armata; assembly: GCA_034700305.1. Taxonomy (NCBI): domain Eukaryota; kingdom Metazoa; phylum Arthropoda; class Collembola; order Poduromorpha; family Onychiuridae; genus Protaphorura; species Protaphorura armata. The sequence continues at coordinate 3,989 of JAQIXO010000838.1, forward strand.
TTTATTTCAGCAAGAACCCCCGCACTACAGCAATCGAGTCATGCAGAAATTGACTAGGATGTCAACGTTGCTGAAATGTGGATAGGGCGTGGTGTGATTGGTGGAAGATTGGCCTGGCCTCCGGACTAAAGTCCTTTCTGATTATTTTCTCTGGGGATAAAAAATGTACTCTAAAAATCCATCAAACCTGTTCGAGTTACAAAATTGTATGGTTGAGGCGTTTCAAGAAATTCCGGTTGAAGTGTGCAGAAAATTCCGTCGCTCGACTTATTGGCCGGGTCCAGACTTGTATTTGGATTTAGGCGGAGCTCGAATCGTCAGAAATCATTGCTAATTATATATTTCATAAAATTAATTTCTTAAGTGTTCAAATTGTACAATCAATTAAGTGTTCTTTTAAAATTGACACGTTTCCGTAGGATCATCCCGCAAACCTTCCATTCGCTTATTAATCGTAGATTGACTGTAACATACATTTTAGTAACTAGGTCAAAATTCCAACAAACAATCCGACTCTTTGTCGGGCAACGCCCTGTACATGATTATGTGTGCGGTTGTTAATAAAATTTCTATGCAAAAATAAATAAATCCGTAACAATCTAAAGTTGGAAAAAACATTTTCATTTTGTTTATTTGTGTATATATCTCTGTCTCTCAATGTGTATAGTGTGTAACATTTTAATATACTCTCTCGCTCTCTGCTCCTCTATTCATACAATACTACATAATAAAAAATGCACAGTGATGACTACGTGGATTAGAGCGACCATTTCGTAAATAAATTCTCGTATAGTTTATAGTTTTAATAAATGCACGCTTACTGCTAACTCTGCCTGCTCTGTCTTCTCTCTGTTGACAACAGGTATACACTAAAAAAAATGTAAATGTAATTTAAGCGTATTTGGGTTTCAGTTTTGGCGTGGGCGTGCGCATTGAGCGGAGCACGCATGACCGTCACGCACACCATCGACAAAAAGATTAGATTACATTATTATACAATTTTCAATAATTTCAATAATTAAACCACTCAATTGTCTACAATTTTTTTTTGAGCAGCCCTATCATCACTATTATAGAGATACACAACAATATAATATAAGTACACGAATCTGGACAATAATTCATTTAAGGCCACCACTTTGTCTACCCAACCGCTTCACGTTCACATTTATGAACATCTCCATAACGATTCATTTACAGTGTGTCCCAAAAATAAGAGGCCACTAGTGCATGCAATTTGCATGCACTAGTTGCCTCTTCTTTTTGCGGTGTCGCACAAAATAAGAGGCCACTAGTGCATGCAATCTGCATGCAAAGTGGCCTCTTATTTTGTGCGACACACCGGCATGTATTGAGCAAAAATTAATTTCACATGTAAAGAGTTTGTACGATCTACACTAATCATTTTCTCATAGTTATTGTATCAGTTTTGGATCATTTGGACGACTCCGTTTATAAAATGCACTCTAACGGTTATTTATTAATTTCTCAATTTTTTGTCTAATATTTCCCCCCCCTGGGAGACATATTGTAATAATCTTGGTTTGCGCACACACTTCTTTAAGTGCCAAAAAAAAACAGGTTTCCCCCATATAAGAACACATATTTTTTCTCTATGACTTGGCGGGGTTTTTGAATATCCACGTATATGAGGGGTTGGCATGGGGACGAAACCCCTTAAGTACAGGGCCACGTGGCCCTGCACTTAAGGGGTTCCGCCCCCAAATGTACTCAAATGACTGGATAATATGAATAAATGTAAATGTATACGCGGTAAGTGTAAATACACGGAGAAAGAAAGAAATTGAAAAAAAGAAAAATCATTCCAAAAAAAAATCAAGAAGTTAAAAATTGAAATATACTAAAAAATAGAATGTGAATGAGTTTAGCATATATGTATATATGCTAAACTATACATGTATATACACCGTATATGAGAAAAGAGGGAAATATTCGAGTTAAGTGAAAAGTGAATAAAGTAACTAAAATTCTCAAGAATAGAAATCTAAAGAGTAAAATCGGTGATCGGAATAAAAAAAATGTGAAGAAATAAAAATAACTAAAAAAAAACTACTGGCCCTTCTTCGGCGTAGAGGCTTAATGTCAAACTCTATTCAAAATCATCTCATTTCATCGATTGTCAAGAACTAATTGTCGATTTTAATTTTGTTGATTGTTTGATCTCCCTTGGCAACCTCCTTGAACTCACTACACTGGACCTTTTAACTTTCTACTTTTGATTGACTTTATTTTGACTCCTTACTTCGTACTACTTTTACTACCCCCCCCCCCCCATCTGGGGCAATAGAGTTCTACTCCACCCCACCCCTCATCTCACTCTCCCTAATTTTAACGGCTGCCTCTACGAGTAAACAAAATGGATAATTCATTGGGTAATTTAAGCACTTGATTAAACCCGTTTCCACAGGTTTTATTATGTTCAGATTTAAATTCACCGTCGTTGTTGATTGGAGTTTGTTGGTTGTGGTTGCCATGGGGTTTGAGTTTATGTTGTCACTTCCAACACTGTCACTACCGCTAGATGGCGTATTACTACTACTGCAAGCAGCGTAGGCTTGGAGTAAACGGCGTTTCTTGCACCTGTACTGGTATAGATCGTCGGATGATGTAGATGATTCACTCTCATCGTTTGAGCAGTCCGTTGTTATTGTTGTATTTTGATGGTCTTCAATCTCCGTTGACTTGACGACCGTGCTATTATTTCTCAGCCCCTTATTCACCTCCGAATTAATCCTCCTTCTATTGGTAGCCCTCCGGCTTATTGTAAAATGCTGAGGGTCTTGCCCTTCACTCCTGATCATTTCCGGTAAGATCCTTCGCCTCGCGTTTATGAACCAGTTGCAGACCTATTGCAGAGAATTTGAATTGTTTAAAATTAATGTTTAAATGTCCCGCCGAAAATCACTTGTTATTTACCACTCATTTACCTGCAATAAACTCAACTTGGCAACCCTTGACAATTCTAACTTCTCCGTCTCACTCGGATAAGCGTTGTATCTATGCTCGTACAGCCATTGAGTCAGTAAACTCACTGACTCTTTTGGGAGGGTGCCTCTCTTCTTCCTTGGTTCCGCAGTCGTTTGGTTTTTGTGCAGTCCGTTTCCATGGGGATTGTCAATATTGTTTGGTTCATCATCCGACAAGTATGACATGGAGTCTGAGTTTGTTATGGAGGATGATGAGGAGGAATAGCGTTGGCGAGGGTTGAGGATTGTAGATGGCGTGGGAGTTGTGGTTGCTGTGGGAGACAGAGATAGATATAATTAAATTATGTGTGCATGATTATCCTAATAATATTATAAGAGAGTCCACGTGCTCAGAAGTTTCTTGGACAAGCGGGAGCCTACTCCTAAAAAAGTAAAGCACTCGGACAAGGTCCATTCCTCTAAATTCATAAAGAAAAATCTCTTAAAAAATAGGCAGATAAAAAGTACAAAAAACCATTCAAAAGCTCAACGGGCGGGGTTTGAACTCGCGACCTCTGAATGTAAGGCGGAGTCTTTCGCGTACGTCTGGTTAGAAAATTATTTTGAATTTTGTTTGGGTCTAACCAGCCAAACAAATCCTTCACCCCTGGTTACGTGTGTTATAAGACCTGAGTATGGGTTGGGAGGGAAAGGTAGTTGGGCTTATTGTTAAGAGCTAGTATACCGGTGTGTCGCCGCAAAAGAAGAGGCCACTTTGCATGCACTAGTGGGCTATTATTTTGCGGCCAACCGACACTGTATAATCTTGTTTACAGTCCCATACAAATGGGTACAAACTGCCACATTTTGGTGGTCGTGTCTCGCTCGCATTCATGTCAGTAGTGTGACAGAGCCGTGTGCTATGTTGGCGCCCATATTATTCCCTTCCCGTCAACATCTGCACATGTATGTCTCTCTCATATTTATACACACACATAATGGAGCACAGATGAACAACATATAATGTAATAGCCACCCCGTCCTCGTGTACCCCAATACAAATCTCTTACTATCAATGCTAAAAACTTGTAGTCTCCGTCCCTGCCCAAATAGACACTATCTGGGTCGACTCTGTTAACTTCCTGGATTTTGCATTAATAAGGTTGATTGCGCTAATGTGTCAAATTTTGGGACCTGTCGAAAGTCGGAGTCAACACACTCCGCGTTGTCAAGCGGACAGACACACTTTCTGGCTATTCAGAAAAAAATAATTTTTTTTGTATATGAAGTCCTTAACATTCTACCGTTTTCCGCTGCACTACCCTTCCGAATTCACAAGAAATTCCAGAACGAATTGGTTAATATGGGGCGGGGCGGATAACTGAGTGGTTGGCATGGAAGAAGCCCTTAACACTCATGTAATCACTCATCTGACGACGTGGGCTCATGTTCTAACATGTATTTTCCCTATCTACCTTGTTATTTAAACAGTGCTTAATAGAATTGCGCTTGGAATTTGAAACACAGGTTAGGAGATTAGGCCCTGTAGTTAAGAAGTTCTTCCATGCCCGGCCACTCAATTCAACAGAAGACAGTAATTACTGCGCATGCCGCTCAAAATTATACAAGAGTAAAGAGCGACGAGACACAACAAACATATACATTAAAAAAATCCGTTGCCCAAGGTTACCCACAGAGCAGTTAGCACGTGTCATGTTTATGTATACGGGGTGTGTCGTGTACGTCATTATGCGCCAAAGGCAAGGGGGTGTTGGGTTATACTGGCAAGGAGGACGCTACGACGCACTCACGTAATGTGCACGCAAACACGAACACAAAGAATTCTATTTCCTGGATAGGTTCCCTCGCTCCCTCCTCATTTTGTACACACACACACTTTTTAATGCCATTTTTTTTGGTAGTGTAGCAAAAGTTGTGCTGCGACACTTGAGTTTGATTAGTTATAAATGATTATAATAAACAGTCGCGACTGGATGACAGCCCGTGGAAGATATTTAGACAGAGACTGACAGTATGACAGCGACTGACAGTAGAGAGACAGACAGTAGAGAGACAGACAGTCGGACAGAGACAGACCCACTGCTAGTCGGAGTAGGTTTAGCATGGACAGCTTAGCTCCATTTCGCGTAAATTATTTGCAGTAAGCAGGGTCGACGACGAGTCGACGAGACTTCTCTACAGAGATATACTCTTCTTCCTTGACAAGTCTACTCTTTGTTCAATATTCGGGAGAGGAATATTTTAGCCAATTGGCTTGGCAACCAAATCGGCTCTGACAACAGTACACAGTAGTGGCCCATGGACTTGGAGCTAAAAATAATTTATTTTTTTGGCACTATTTTGATCAGAGGAGCGGAGCGGGTACATCCAGACAGAGAGAGAGTTCAAAAGATTTTTTTAAAAAAAATTCTTGTTCATTTGCCAAATATTCCGTCCCGGGTTCCTCACCCTGGGAAATATTGTTTAAATGAGTCAATGGCGGACCGCCGTCATCAACTGTCATGGCAACCGTAGTGTCGCAGAGCAGGACAATTGAGTGGTTGGCATGGAAGAAGCCCTTAAGTGCAGGGCTGTGGCCCTGCACTTAACGCGTTCTTCCATGCAACCACTCAATTGAGTGGTTGGCATGGAAGAAGAGCGAGGGCCCTAATCTCATTAAATACTCTGTGTGTGGTGAAATAGAGTTGGCAGGGACAAGGAAGGAGAATATGGCTAAAAAAAAATCCAGCCACTTTTAATAAAACAAGGAAGTGTTTTGAAACGTACACATCTAGCAAGTACACAGAGAATCAGTCAGCCTCAGCCTTGGAGAGATTATAATATACAATCCCAAATGGAATTATCCACACAGCACTCACACAAATACACATTGAGCTGTGTCAGTTTTATCCTTGGGGTTGTGATATTGTACATGTAAATTGTATCTAATATAAACTGCCGCATATGAGCCATATGAACCAACTCCCATTCACTAACGAAAACCCCTGGATTACCTTGAAATAAATATTTTTTTTTGTGCTTCTTTCATACGCGCGTCTTGATTTAGCGAATCTTGATGGCCACACTATCTGCTCAGACATCCAGGAAGAAGTTTTACAATTTCTACAAGGCTAAGCTTGTCAAATATTCACATATAAATCACACGGTAGTTAGTGGGACATACGCAGCGCAATAGTACAGTAGTAAATAGAAGAGCATTCTAATACAACCATTCTACCATATATACCCGTGCATGTAACCATGGCAATTCTCTGACACTCTCCGCGGGGGGCGAAAGACAAACAAAAAAATGTAAACAAAATGACGAAGTGACGGAATGCTCTGTCATTATTAAACTTTATATCATACACAGACACAGAGAAAAATAAACGAGACGAGAAAAAACCTGTCCACCACATTTCACACAACACGTTGACTATACGTAATAATTTGTTTTGACATGTGTGGATGAGGAGAGAGTATATGGTGCTTGTATGTAAGGGGTAGCATTGTAGCAAACGTACGTAAATAACAACATTATTGTGTTATTGCACACTAACACACAGTGTGTGTATCATTTTCCAAGGCTACTACACGAGTCCACCACATATTTAGAGTTTGTGCACACAAGATGATACAATGTATACAATGTTTGGAAAAGTTAGTGGTGTATGTACAGTGTATTGGACTGGACGGACTGGCGCATGCAATTTTTTAGTTAGTGCTAAACAGGGTTACGCAATAGCGTTTAATATGTAGGCTAATTTCATTCCACACACACAAGTTTCCTTAATCTAATCTCATTTGAACTCCTTACGGCTGGTTGTGGCTGTGTGGCATTACCACTAAATGCGACTGAAACTAAAACGTATAAACATTTAGACTGACGCTGGACTGGAGACTAGGCGACAAACGACAAACTCCAGTGTATGTCAGTGTAGTGTAATTGCGCACTTTTTATGTACCGTGTCGGTCGCACAAAAGAGGAGGCCACTTTGCATATGCAAAGTGGCCTCTTCTTTTTGCGAGACGATAGAAGAGGCCACCATTGCATGCAATATTTTGTGCGACACACGGTACATTGGCAATGCTTGCCCGAAAATACTCTCATAGGAGAAGCCATAATAATATTTATATTTGCAGTACACGCGGGGCGCACGGAAGGCAGAAGGACTTGAGGCGAAATGACACTCTATGGGAAGGGGCCGATAATTGAGTGGTGGGCATGGAAGAACCGCGATTCTTCCATGCCATGGACGGAACCGCGTAAGTGCAGGGCCAGTGGCCCTGCACTTAAGGGGTTCTTCCATGCAGCCACTCAATTGAGTGGGTTGGCCGTGGACGGAACCCCTTAAGTGCAGGGCCACCGGCCCTGCACTTAAGGGGTACGGCGGATGTCACAATGGCCGTTTCCTTTCCGTCCATGGCATGGAAGACACTTAAGGGCTTCTTCCATGCCAACCACTCAATTCTGGAGTCACGTGTTTGGTTCCATGCCAACCACTCAATTGAAAAGTACGAGCGTGGGCCCTTTGGCAGGAGGGCACCACCATCGCTCGTCGCTGTGTGTGTGTTTGCCCGGGGGTACATCTCTGCTCATAAATTGTCATCCATGTGTGTGTATGACATTTAACGTAGAAATGGTAGGCGAAGCGCACACGTGGAGAAAAGAATTGGAAGGACACTCTCTGGAAGACCCCACCGAACAATACACGACGACGGTATCGACTTACATTTAATGTTCAAATTCACCAGCTCAAAACAAGTATAACTTTGCTAATGAAATGACAGTCACTTTATTTTGTAAATAAAAAAATAACTCACAATTCAATGAAGCTTGCTGTGTAGAGCTGAGTAGAGCGGGCAGTTGGCCCGCTTCCCCACTACTACTACTGTCCCCCACTACCCCAGCATTACTAATCTCCATCATTTATTACACTGTTTAAATCTTGTTTGTATATCACACACTGACTGCTCAATGAAAATTTCAAAAGAATATGTTATCTAAAAATTCGTTTTCATTTCGTACGGATTTTCTTGCCGTTGATGTACGCCGTAGCTATGACAATTATATTGTTTGAATTTACATTAAAAAAGGATTTGTATTCGTAAGAGACACTTGGCTTCCGTGAGGTACTACTAGTGTTGACTGACTGACAGTCGTGGACTGTCGAAATCGGACTCTCTACTACTGAGTCTGTGTCTGTCTGACATATGAGAGTAGAGTCTACGCACGCATGGGGTCTCTATCGCTCTGGTCTTGGCTGTCAGAGCCAGAACCCAGCCGTGTCTGTATATAGTCATTTTTGACAGAGAAGAGGAGGAGAGGAGGATAGGAGCCAAAGTACGAGTACAACCACGGAAGACCCAAGCTTCTGTTGTGGTACAACTTGTGTAAGATGAGACTCGGAAGGCATGGCCATGGGGTACAAGTACACTACTCACTACTTACTACTATTACACAATGATGCATGAGAAGTAAAGGTCCCATCCACTCACACAATAATGTGTATAGTTAGTGTGTGCTTGTAAAGTCTAACGTTGTGTAATCTGTCCCTCTGCGAGAGGCACAACAAACAAACAACGTGGTGGTTGCCCTCTGGTGTAGTCTGTGCTGTTAGCATGGCCCCCCCTTGGAATTTTCAAGATGAAGAGAGACTGTACCGTCTGTCGCGGAAAGAAGAGGCCACTGGGCCAGCAATTTGCATGCAAAGTGGCCTCTTCTTACCGCGACAGACGGTATATGCGCCATACCAGAGAAGACCCAAGCTTGGGTCTCCTCTGGCCATACTGATTCTGGAATCAAAAGTCCGTGCCACTATTTTGGAGGGTCCAATTAGTACAAAATCCTGCACGGACTCAAGCTTCCATGATCAGTACATAAACGGACAGAGAGCTAATCGCAATTTAAAGGCTGCGGATGTAAAATTGAGTGGTTGCATGGAAGTAGCCCTTAACCTAACCTTAAGGCCTTCTTCCATGCAACCACTCAATTGTCATACCGGTGTCGGTCGCCGCAAAAGAGAAACCCACTAGTGCATGCAATTGTTGGTAAAGAATTGAATCCAGAAATTTTGTCCTGCCTGTAATGCCCGCATCACACTAATGGCGCACCACAAAATTCCATGCAACAAAATGTTGCGGGTGAGAAAAACATTGCATGTTTCAATCACACTACTGGCCCACCTACCGCAACATTTCGACCACAAATTGACAACTTGCATTTGACAGGGATATATTGGAAATAAACCAATCAAAAATATATTCTGACCTGCGCTTCACACGTCGAAAAGGATGCCAGTGCCTTTAGAAAAATAATTTATCATATTTATATTACTTACCAGAAATGTGAATCCTCATCATGCAACAAAGTTGCGCCAGTAGTGGGCATAACTCATACATTTTTAGTAACTGTGAAACTCATACCCAGTCAATTCAATTGACTGACGGGTTCACTAGTTTTTAATAATATTGAAAGATGTTCAATGAATGCAAAAGCAATCAATCCTCAATGAATTATTTCATTTTCTGTTGAAGTTCCTTTGATATATGTTGTGATATCGATTTATTACATTTAATCGCTCAAATTCAATCACTTCAGATTTCAGTGGGTTTTTGTAGACCTCAAATAATGGAGCAGTAGTGAGGTCGAGTCAATTTTCAGAATCATGTTAACTAGACCGAAAATGAGGACGAGAATGAAAATTGATGAAATTATGTGAAACTTTCCAGTGTCCAGTCCAGTATTTCCTGCCTTCTACCATACATTCGAACATTACCACTACCACTACCAGAAACGCCAAAAATTTACGCGCAGCGCGCGCTAATGGAGAGGTTCAGATCGTACGTAAAGTGGACTTTTACTTCCACTTTACGTGGAATTTCGACTGAATTGCAACACCGCGTCGACGGTCATGCGTAAACTTCGTACGTACTTTACGTGAAAAAGCCGATTCTCACGTAAAGTACTTTACGTATCTTTGACCTCGGTTGTCATGCGCACTCAGAATTTTATACGCACGAATTCAAAAGACTGTGAGTGAAAAGTGAGTCAGCTGCCAAAATTTTCATCCACCAAAATAGGAAAAATCTCAGAAAATTTCAATTTCGCTCAGTCTCTCGACCCAAAGATCGAAGTGATTTTCATCAGAAGTAAGAAGATTTGAAGGTCAAGGTCAACTTGTGTCATTTGACAGTAGTGGGCTGCAAGATGGATTGAAAGATTGGTCCTGGTTCGAGTTCCAACAAATCGTCGTCGTTCAAAGAGGCTTCTATTTCGACGGGAACCGGATCAAAGTTTACGGACACAGGTTTTCAAACGTCATCCTTTAAACGTTTACTTGAAAATTGGAAAATATTTCTAAGATTCCCAAAGTGACAAAGTTTAGTCATAATTTCTGAGAACAGGTGTTCAAAAAATTTAGCCATTGTTTCTCGATTATAGTGATAAACTCATTGCATTCATACATACCGAGGTTACGACATAAATTCAATCGTACGGATATGTGCGGAATACGATACCAAAATTTTAAAATGTAGAGTTCGTTCTCGTCGTTTTTTTTCTGTAAATATGCTATATAATTTAATAAAGAACTACTCAGAATTTTTTAGTAACTCATTTGTCTTGCACTTTTTCAGCGTCCGCACAAAAATTATCAAGTTTGAAATTTCGCGCCCAAAGATACGGAAAGTGAAAGTTTTTTGAAAATCTGAACGAATTTCTAACTTTCAAAAAATTTACTCGCTGCGCGCTCTAACTACGTCTGGACAAGTGTCAGACCTGCACTGTAATTTATGCCAATAATAAACAAGTGGTATGCGTTCATATGCTGATTTTTATAATTTGCAGTGAATACTCAAATTGTGTACAAAAATACTCAAATCGCGTTAGCAAAATCTGGTCACCCTGCGTACACTTAAGGGATTCCGTGCATTTCATTCTCCTTTTAATATTCTATCTATCTATCTCCATGTGTGGGTGTTGGGAAATTGTCTTGTCAATTGTGACTTGAGTGTCTTCCTTGAGTTGAATTGCTAGTTGCGCATGCGCATGCGCATGCGCATTACACGCCACGCCATTGCGCCGACATACAGACAGACGGACAAGTCCAATCGTAATGTCCAGTCATTATGATAAGAATGAAATGAAAAAACCAAAACGACACCAGTTTGTCCACCACACCAGAGGAAGCAAAAGGACATGGCAGGTTGAGCATGGCCCCGTGGCCCCGAGAGCGATTTGCCTGGATTTTAGCTTATGGCAGGGGGAAGTTGACCCCCTGTTCTGACCGACCTGGGAATGTACCCCTGCCATAAGCCCCTGTGTATTCTTTGGTGACC
>JAQIXO010000839.1:0-15254 GCA_034700305.1 Protaphorura armata
AAAAAACATATTTCCTAAAATTCTTGATTCCAAAATGAATCAGAATCAGACAAACTGTCATGGTGTCTTCCCCACCACGTATTTTTCGACGGTTTTTGTCGCTGTCTCTGCTTACACATGCGACATGCATTGGTATTATAGACACACGTACTTGAGCAATGGTTCCACGCTTTGCGTGGCTTTATTTTCTGTTGCTATACGCTTTGGTACGTTTGCTTACATGTAACTTTTCGTAACTACGCCAAAAACAAATAAAAAATGCGCCCACTTCGGGAACACCCTTTACTAGTACTATTACATTCACAAAGAAGTGTGATGTGAAGGATTACTGAACGAATTATAAGACAAAGGACGAAGTTGAGTGAACTGTACAGTAGAAGTGGGAAAACTAGTCCGTGAAAGTTGGAAAACAAAAGAGAGTGCCTACCCGATTCTCTTCTTTTATATTTTTCCCGTCCGGGCTTTCTCCAAACTCTTTCTGGTACCTCTACTCAGATCAACACCAGGCGTGGTGTTGATCTGCTTTCTACTGGTTTGTTTAGGCTTCAGGTCACCCCGTGCGTCATTCACATCATTAACGTCAATGGTGACCAAAATCTACGTTTTTTTGGCCACCTCGTACGTCATTGTGTCCTAAATCCGATCCTTTTTCCATGTGTAAGAACTTGTAACCTAAAATGGTCCACAAGGAAAACTTCGTGACCTCACATCCTTCCCCCGCGCCCCGCACGCTAAATCTCTTTCTTATTTTCCAACTTTTACTTTACAATCTCATGTATACATACACATATATTTTTTATTTATTTTCGTTTCTAATACTTTCACATCGAGATATTTTAAATTACAGCGAGATTTTTTACCTACTTCATTACTCTTTTGTCTTATACTGCCATTTCTAACCATATTTTACTACATATGCATCGGTATGGACGTATTTATAGCAGTGTTGTTTGTCCACCTATGCATATTTCTTTTCCATACTTCTATGCGCTACCTATTTGAACACATAATTATACAATAACACACTTCTAATCACATTGTTTCCTTGAACACATGATTCCCTCTGAACTTATTTTATTATACTATGTTTCACCTCCTAACACACATTTTTTCACTACACTACTGACTACTACTTTCACCATCCGCTACACACTCATACTCGTGACTCCACCTAATTCCTACTGAGAGATACTTGTTGTTATGATTAGTTATCTTTCTTAGCAATCGTAGGTTGTACAGTTGATCCGCAGATAAACGGAGCCTATTAGATCAGTTCGTATCTAACAATGTGGTGGGAGAAAGTTCTTTGACTAGATGAGGGATGCAGTGATAGAATGAGTGAGTTGAACAACTTGAACACAGTTGAGTATTGTGAAGCTTATTTATTAGACGAGATAGTCCGATGTCTGGTGTAAACCAACTAATGATTAGTATAGAGAAAGTTGGAACTCTAAACGTAGGTTTACAGAGAGGAGTTGGAGTGTTAGGCTTGGGCTGTGCATTAGCCCTTTCTTGAGCTACTTTTCTTTAGCTACTATTGGCTCCTCATTTTCCTCTGACTGATCCTGTTTAGGGCTTTTGCCTTTAAACTTCAATCTCTCTAATGCTGTATGTTGAGTTGGGCTTTGGACCTAAAACAGGGTGGTGCTAAACTATGGTGCGCTCACCCGTACGCGTGACACACACAACTAATGAACGAGTGTTGATGAAATGTGTTACCTTCCCCCCCCCCCCCGAAGTACCCTCCGCAGAGTATCCCCCTCCCTTGACACCCCGTGGTGAATCCGTATGTAGTCGCCCTAGCACGTACTGTATCACTTAAATGTGCCTTTCTCTTGTTAGGAAGCGGAAATAATTAACAGTGCAATTGAATGAAACTCATAATATTCTAAACTGTATTCAAGTTGCATTACTAGAATATTTAATTCGACTATGTTCAGCATTCGGCATTAACATCATGTATGCAATACAGTACTCTATATTCTAAACTGTATTCAAGTTGCATTACTAGAATATTTAATTAGACTGTTCCCCAACAGCACTCTTACTCAGGTACAGTAAAAGTCATGACACAATTAGGTACTGTTTCAGGATCACCATCCTCCTCATCCGATGCCAAAGGCGACATCCCAATGTCCTCACTTAAAGGTTCATCTTCCGCTTCGACGCCTGGTAAATTTTCAGTACCAAAATTAATTCTCCGAGCTGAAGATCTGTCTGAAGGGCCTGTGTCAATAATAAGTAGTTCAACATCCATATCTTCCGTGTTGTCACTTGGTAGTAACAAGTACTAATCGTCGTCACCGCATTCCTGTTTCAACGACAAGCCATTACGGCGTCCAAAAGGAAAATCTTCATTCACATCGTCAAATTTATTGTATTGCATCTGAGGTACGCCGCACTGTGCCTAACTAAGTGAATGTAGAACTACCGTAATACATGTATGTTCTGCCGTACACTGCTAGTCTCAATTATATTGTCCTCTTCCCAATATTTGGCACGCAATCTGTGTTAAACAGTTATAACATGAATGGACATGAAAGTTTCGACTTATAAGAAAGTACTTTAGGCTAATATGGTACTTACTTTTTGACGTGATCAAGTTGTCTAGTCCATTTATCCAGTGGATACTCCTCTTAACTTCTTTCGCTATTTCCACAACCTTTTGCATGTCTTGGTTGACATTCCTCTTCTTTAATTCCCTTTTTACATCAGCCCACAAGGATTCTATAGGATTGAGGTCACAAATATACGGTGGGACCCGTAGAATTTTATGACCCTTTGCCTTGGCAGCAGCATCGATCACATAATAATTATTCTTGGCTTTCATTTCCTTGACCATGTTCCATAGTTGGGGTCTCAGCATTTTTTTTCTTCCAATAATAGAATGTCTTCACCCCTTTCCTTCTCACCTTGTAGCCAAAGGTATAGGTCGTGCTTCCGAGATTTGCTGGTAGGAGCCGTACTGGTACCGTGATAAGGGGCGTTGTCTATGACGATGATGTGGGGCTCGTCTAGCCCGTTCAAAACTTTGGTGAACCAAACCATATACTTACTTCCATCAACATTCTCGTGGTAGTTATCCGCTGCATTTTTCGGGATGGTATAAACTTCCATGAATTGATTTTTCAACCCAGTTTCCGATCCTGCGTTAATTACTATTATTCGTTGCCCGCGTCCAACTTTTTGTTTTTTATATGTAAAGTTATTTTCATCTCCACTTGTGTATTTACGCCGCACCCAACCCTTACCGAGTCTAGCATGCGGGTCAATCCATGTCTCGTGTGTGTAGAGCACAGGCATTGGTGTGTCCATTTTCTCATTGTCACTCAAAACCTTTAGAAATTTCTCTCGCCATGCTACAACGTCATCCCTCTGAATAATTGCTGCGCGTTTATTTATTGGTGAGAGTAATAAGCGTAAGATGCCTGCGTTTACTCTCTTCTGAGCTAATCGTGGGATGGATGAACAGTTGACCTTGATATCAACTGGGCCTGTCAGGTCAGATTGTGCCTAGCCGTGAGCTCACGTTCTAATCTCTGACTGAGGTGAAAGATGTGAGAGATGCAGGATTAGCAATGAGTGGTCGTACACGTCGTTTGTATTGAGATGTTAGTGTGAAAGAGCAGAGAAAGTCGGGTTTTCGACTGTGTGTACAGAATGGAGTTGGAGTGTTGAACTCTGTAACTCTGTTTTGGTACTCCGCTGTAGAGCAACATTGCTCCAGCGCTTTTATACGGCTTTCGCGTGACCCAGATTCTGACTCCGAGTTTTGGCCTTTGCCAATGAAGGCAAATGGCAAGACTCCTGTAATCCAAAGTGATTACATCCACCAATATTCTAAGAAGAAAATTTTGTTTATCAAAATTTGATCAGAATCTGTGGCTCGCCAAACGTATGAATGCTCAGGATTTACAATATCAATTTTCTTTAACTATTACTAACATGCTTAACATGCTTATGTATGTACATTGATTCAATAACAGTAGATACTTCCAGGTAAGTATAGAGCCAACCGAGACATTGAGAAATTTTAGATTATGTCTAAAATTCAACAAGAGTTCACTGTTATTGATGACAAGACAACATTGATTGAACACATTACGTTTTTGTACTATAAGTTAAGTAGTAGCTTGAACACTTATGGTGATTGAGTACTATATTACAAGACAATATTGAATTATGTATAGTATAAAGTACTGGTAGAGGTTGGTAGAGTTTGGTGTGAAGAGAAGTGAAGGTAATTTTGACTTGAGTAGCGAATTGTGGTCCATAGGCAGGAAGGATTGGTAAGAGACGAAACGAATTGCGTAAAAAGATCTATATTCCGAACATGTAAATGAGTGGACGAGGTTCATTTATGGTAAGGAATTTTGAGGTCAAACAACGCTCAAGAGATCTATATTCGTGTCTCAAGCAGTGTTTGGAAAATTGGGAAATATTCCTGTGGATTCTGAGTAGAATTGGAGACTTCTGCAAGAAATACACTAACTCTACTTCACATAGCAATAGTCTACAAAGGCTGACTACACGATTGTGTGGAACATTTATGTGCGTTCAATTGATTAATATTAGACATACATTGGGTTAGTATGAAAGACAAACATCGAGAGAATGTGTTCAAACGTAAGGCTATGTCATTAATAATAAGCTAAGTAGTGACGTGATTGTGTATGATTGGTTCAGCGATGGAATTTTTACCATTTCTCAAAATGTACCAATAAATTGTGAGAAATGTTTGAGAGTATTATCTCATAGCGCAGCGGCGCTGTCATTCATAAGTACAGATGTGTGTTAGTCATGCATAGGCCAATTTTTTTTGAGAAAAATCTCCGTAACATACATATGTAGTCTGTGAATGAAAGAGAGTACAAGGTGTTTCATAAGTTTGTCTGACGTATCGTCAGTTTATGTGTGCTTTAGGCCAGAGCCGTGAAAAACTTGAGAATCAAGTACAGCACATAATGCGATGTAATTTGTATGATTGTTATTGAGTTTTTTTTGAACTTTTCATTTGTTTTTGGATTATTTTTATTTGATTTTAATCTTAATTGTTAGAGAGCCTTTTTTTGTGGGTACAGGCGAAAAGGCGATAAGCCGAAAACAATGAAAGAGTGCTCACAGAGTATAAGTTCTGAGAGCCACACTCGGTTTAAGAATGATCTCAAGCGTATGAGTCCTCACTGTTAAACACGGTGAACTGAAGCGTTTATTCACATTCATACTGACTTTCGTCGGATTCGTAGGAGAGCTCATTATCGTGGAAAGGGGGAGATCTCGTAATGTCAGCGAGTGGATGATATCAGATTAAATAGTCAATTATGGCCTGGTCAAGGATGACAGGCTTTCACTTGCAACGGTAAAGTGACTGGGTAACACTCGAGAGGTTTTCATTTGATCAATAGTAGTACGGAAGTGTTACGTCGGTGCATGAGCTAACCGGGAGTTACAAATCATTAAATCGAAATCTGTTCATCCGGAATCAGATTGATTGTCATTAATTTCATACTTATAATTAATATGGTCGTCTCGAGTAATAGTATTAGAAGATTTAGAAGTCATCTCGAGGAATGATATCATATTAAACAATTTATTAGAGGGGGATCAGATGCGTTAATTGTTAGAAGATAAGTACCTTTCGTGGTACCTCGGTTCATGAACTGAGCGGTATTTAGAAATCATTAAATTGTTAAAATAGTTGCATTATCAACTCTTCCTGATCTATTCAAGGTCATAATAGTAATAACTTTAGCAATTCCTCCTTATTTATTCAAGGGCATAATTGTAATGGTATTAGCAATCCATCCTAATGTTTCAAGGGCATTGTGATTGTCAAAATTATTAATTGTAGTAGTGGTAAGAATTCTTCCTAATCAAGGGCATCCTTATTTATTGAAGGGCATCATGTTGGATTGTCTATTATCATATATTTCCATTTTATTTACATCATTTTCATAAACCTTACTCAGGCTGGAGCGGATTCTCAGACCTGGGTAAGTCAAGAACTTTGTATTTAACATTATCATTCAGGCTGGAGCGGATTCTCAGACCTGTTCAATTCTATTTTCATTTAATATTATCGTAGTCAACATTCTAGGGGTCACGAGTCAACATATAATTCATTCTAACCAAACATTTCCATCCAACCGTCGTCGGAATAGAAACAACCAACGAGACAAACAACCGTCGTTGTTGTCAAGTGTGCTGCGTCTGGACTGTGAAGAATAAATCAGATGCGTCATTTTGTGTGGTCCACCCTGTAAATAGGAGAAAGAAGAAACATGTTTACATATTGTTATTCCATAGCATGGACATAATCATTTCATATCTTATTGCAATGTTGAAATTTTTGTTGTCGCAATTTCATTGTGTATTAATTCAGTATTATTATTCGCATATATTTACACATTATGGCATGCATGTGTATATGCACAATAGTACGGAGAGAGGCATGGGGAAGAAGTAATTCGGTTTCTGGACACCGAATAATCGATTGGGGAAAGTTATCCTCTCTCTACATTGAACTATTTGATTTTGCCTCAACGCCAGGTGTAGGCGGACGGCTTAATCTAGGTTGAATTAAGTCAAACGATTCTTGAGAATCATGGTTAAGAGTTAATATATCAATATCAGAATCCTTCGTGGTCAGTGCCGGACTGCATGAAGACTTTGGGGCAGTCGGCAAGATAATCACGGGTGTTATTGTATCAATTTCTGCATCAGACTCGGAGTCTGGTAATGGTATAACTCTTTTCTTGGGAATTTTAAATTGTCGTAGTGATGTCTGTAATTGATTCTGATAGGTACTGGCTGCATAAGTCATAGTAGACTGTGGGCTGTCATTACGGTTAATATGAGATACAGCCTTCTTCTTATTGAGTACAATTTTTGAGACTCTAGACAGTTTTCGTTTCGCTGGGGATTTATTCTTGCGAATCTGGGATTTCCTTTTGGTAACATCAGATTCCATTTTACGTAAGAGCTTGGGTAAATCAACTCTACATGACAATGGGGATATTTTGTCATTGGGTGTAACCCGTAAAGTCTTGTCAGACGTGATAGTCTTAGTATTAGTTTGATAGGAGCTGAGAGTTGGACTGCTAGACCCAGACTTGGTGTTCGTTTTATGAATTGGTGAAGAAGGGGGTGAAAGTGAATCATCTGATTCAATGCGATTATGTCGGGTAGCAGAGGATATTTTCTCTCTAGCTTGTTGGGCAGATACACGAGGGCTACTTGATCGGGATTCTGATTGTGGGTTCTGTCGTGTACCAGGCGAAGCATGCCGTTTACGTACGGTTGTAGTAGAGCACGATTCGCCGGAAGAAGAAGAAGAAGGTACACTCGCTCGTTCTAGCGCTTTCAGTGTACGGGAGATGGGAAGTAAGACAAGCAGATTTGTGCGAATCAATTTGTCGTTCAGAAGTAGGGGGTAACAGACCCGAGGTGGGTCCGTGGGATTTTTCCCATCGGGCGTAAGTGTCGTGCCATTTACTTCAGCAGACACAATATGGGCTATGTCTATAATGTCCCGTAATTTATTGGTTACAAATTTAGTGTCAATTTGTTTCGTTACTGTATGTTGATGCTGCAACAGCGTAATTTGCTCAGCTTGGGTCTGAATTTTGCTCTTTAAACGATTGATTTCATATAAGTTAAGTGTTCGTTCGGAAGTGAGCAGGACCGTATAGCATTGGGATGCCAATAATTGAATTTCATTGGAAAATTTATTTTCTGTATTAGAGATTATCGCGGCCAGACATTTTTGGCAATGTTTAACTTGATAAACATTATCAGAAATGTCTGAATCTGAATCGTAAGATGGTTTACAATTAGAACAGACTACTTTGGCGAAAGCGGCGTTCATAACTAGTGGGGCAAGAATGCTATTACTTGCTAGACATACCTGAGTATACCTTGTGAACGTAAGCTGGTAAATACAGATTACCTACATCAATCGGTATGAAAACTTCACATGGCGAATGCCGTCGTGGCTTTATAGCGAGAGGGTCAATGGGTTAATCAGGTTTGGGGCGTAAATCTAAATCGACACCATCAATGACACGTTTTATATAGTATCTTTGCTTCTGCTTCAAGAAGGCTAGATGTGTCAAGGGGTGGAGCGGTGGCACAATAGTATCCAGTGAGTCAACAATTGAAGCTGACTCGTTGAGACATAGCATGCAGTTTTCACGTTGGTGAATACGAATTATGATGTCCTGGTTTGGAAAAGTAGTCAATTGCATCTGTGTAATTATCGTTTCCAAGTTAGTGAGATGCGGCTCACTGTATAGATGTAACACGGATTGTAAATTTTACTCTTGTTAGGTTAACGTAACAAAGAAACTTTGTTGTGTGTCCATGTTTTCATGATGATGAACTGATTGGAGATAGATGAGGAATAACTAAACGTGGTGTGTGTCTGCGATGAGGATTTGCTTGGACTAATTCTTGATTTTTAAGATCATCGTCCAAATGTTGACGAGCACGTAGGATATACGAACTTTGAGCCTTATCGAGCAGTGTTTCAGGCGCTGGAACGTGTCTATATATTTTGTGGATTGTCAGAAAATAATGTACTGACTCTTTCGTAAAAGCAATGCAGACATTGGCGATCACTTAATAAGGTCAGCGTGATAACCTCTCGTGCTTGTGGTAATGACTTGGTAATGACTGATGAAAATGTGCTCGACGTTGAAATTGGTCTACCTGTTGATCACTGTAGGGATGTAAAACTTCACTTCATGTATTAGTCTGCCAACACGTGTAACAGTACAATTTAATAGTTAAAAACTGGTAGTTTACCATAATCACTTATAAATTATTTTGGTTTGAGACATATTGATCATGCCCTGTGACCACTGGGCGAGGTGTGTGGCTTGGACAGTAGAAAAAAAGAGTTTTGAGAACTGACTTGGTGTGTGTTGGTGATGGGACCAACCATTGTACAAGGGTGCTCAGAATTTGTGTTGCCCAGTTGTCATGAAGATGACCTGAATATGGTATGTCGTGTTTTGTCGTATTTAAATGACATATCATGTGGTCCTTCGAATCGAAGCGAACCATTTCGTTAATCGCCTTGAAGCCCTGGCGTGTTGGGTTTCCTTTGAGGAGAAAGTTCTCTTCAGAAGAATGGAAATGGTGTGCGAATAGAAAGCCAAGTGTTTCTGGAATAACCTGACTGCGAAATGGAGAGAAGGCCTAACGGCTAGGTTTGACTTGAGAAATTGTATGGAAAAAATATTGCTTGGTTCTCCATTGGACCTGGACCACTCCGAATGTTTTATGATTAGCAAACATACAATTAAACTTTCTCGTGTTTCCTTCTGAATTGAGGTCAAATATTCGGTCAATACGAGAGTTGAATGCCCGATATGTATGACTCGGGTATGGAAAAGCGGATGTGTCTTTCGTGTATTGTGACAGCTAAAGATTTTGGATGCATAGCTGTGCGTGTGCGTTTGGAGTAATGACTCGTGTGTATTTCGGACGTCTGAATTTCTGGGTGATGTTCGATTTTGTTTAACCTGTGAAAAGGAGAAAGCGGATTTCTTTCTCACTCAGGGAGAGAAATACAATACGTAATACGTGTACGTATGGCTACAAGGTATGTCATAACTACTGTGTACATATTATGGCGGAATGTGATGTATGAAACTGTACTCCTTTGGATTGAGAATTTTCATAGAGAACAGATTGTTTCATAATATGCCGAATGTTATTAATGTATGGATTTGCTTGTGGTTGAAATGTACCATACTCGGAAGGATAGTTTGACTGAATATTATCTGCTGCCCCGACTGTTATGCAAAATGACTAAATCCATGCAATACATGCAATACATAAAATTTTCCGTTCGAAATTTGTACAAAGATAGTTCGTTCAAATTTGTTACGCCTATTGTTAGGAGTTAAGTATAATTCGTTATCTCATTGTTGATGAAAGAATTGCACAATGAATTTATATGATTAAAACGTTGTCGGCCGCTCAAGTTATGAATTCGGACAGATATTTGACGAACACGCTGAACCAATTCACGACAGGTGTACGTACGGAGGAATGGTTTTCGTGAAAAATATTAAATATTTCGTTGTAGATTGTAGCATTTATCGTCGAAACTTGAATATGATTCATTATTATATGACTGAATTTATGTTAATTGAATTCTTAAATAATAAAATTTGTTTGACTATCGGGTTATGAATCCGAAATTTCAGAAAAAGTTCAGTAGTTATTAACGAGACGCCTTATAAACCAATTTCTATTTGAAATGACAGAATGAATCACTCTGATGGCTATACGTACACACTGTTAGTACTAGACATCAAACGTCAAGATAATGTGTAATGCTAGTAATGAACATATTCTAAAGTGTATGATCTCCGATTGTCGTTGTTCGGACAATGCAATCAAAGTCGTCAAAAGCATTTGACTATTGACACAGGTATTATGATGAATTTCTTGCAGTGAGACGCTTAAATTCCGTAATATTATATCATAAAGATATTGAAGTCGAGCATTGGTTTCAGCTGATGTGTATATAGTGACCTCCCTCTCTGATAGTTGTGGTTGCAACAAATAGAATATATCTTCCTAAGTTCCGACATATTGAAATCGTTCATTCTTCTTGGCTCCTTTAGCATCCCAAGGGTATTGGTCAAGAAAATCATCAACCTTAGCGGGATTAGGTTTGACTGTTGGATTTGGAGGCACAATTTGAAACGGCATTGGTGTCAACCCTATTTGATCATTCGGTGGTGTTTTAATTGGTCGATCAGTAATCACACTCGGAGTCCAATTATCATCGATTCCTTCTTCCCCAATAAATACAGGAATAGATGGTTGTGCTGACGTCGAATCCTGTGCACCAGCGAAATCCGAATGTTCAATTCGCTCGGGGCGATTAGTTGTCTTGATTTGATCCTTTCCATGTTCTACAATTTCCGCATCACTAAAAGGTGGTATGACCGGTGTCGTAACTTTTTCCGACTGGTGGAACCGATCATGAGGGAACTCATGAGTCTTTTCAAACTGATCATATAATGTCTCCAATTCATGATCTTGGAATACTAAGATCCCTTCTGTTGTCGTGTCAACTTGTTGATTACGACTAACTGTAATAGACTCCGTGGTCAGTACCGTTTTATTCAGTGTTTCCACAACTAATTCGTCCTCATCAAATTTTGCAATACTCCGTTCCTGCAAAACTCGCTTTTGGAAGCCCCCGAAAAATTTGCTATTCGGGCTCATCAGTAGTAAAAGGAAACCCTGATGTGATGTCAAAATCTGAGTATCGCAGATATTCAAAGGTCGCTATTGTTGAAGTTAATTGAGGGCACGTGAGGCGATCGTCTGATTCCGAATAAAGACACAGCGTACTTGGACCCTTGGAATAATTGTGGAAGTTGAGTGTCCCACAATAAAATGGATTGCTCCAAACCTCGACAAGATCCTCCATCAAATGGACATTGTTCATCCAATGGAATTGTCGAGACAATTGTATTGTCAGTATTCGATCTTGTTACTGAAACCACGGCCAAGATGTGATTGACGACGGTGTCCTCATTATACCACGGCCAGCTCCATTCAACTTTGACCTCCATATTTGTTGACCATAATGTTGGTGAAAGCTGTTCCATGACCACGCCATCTGGCGTAGTATTATTGTATGGAGGACAGAATTGGTTTCCTGATAAATAAACATTCGCAACTTACCGATAGCCCGTTCAAATGGTTTCATTTCACTATTGTATGGGATATACTTCTAATAAACATCGTCCGTAACTCCCTAGGATGAAAACCTATTTCTCGATTTTAATGTTAACGTCAAAATAATTCTCCAGTTTTGTGGCGTACCCAGGGGGTTAATTTAATGTAAAGGCGTTTAAGACGGGGTCTCGAAATTTTTTTTTTTAATTTTAAGTAAAATAATAATTTTGTTGAATTACTAATAAATTACATTTAAAAATTTCCAAAATGGCCGCCATATGCCCCGCCCCCTTTCAGAAGTGTTAAAGTCATCAGAATTTAACAACCTTGACGCCTATCATATCCAAGACGGGGAATGCGAAAAGAATGTTAAGAAACCCCAAAATTGCCGCCATAGGCCACGCCCCTCTTGAAAATAAAGTGAAAGTCATCAGAATTCACCAATCGCCAGAATCACATTACCTATGTAACTCACCAGTACTGACACCAGTATTCGAAGCAACTCCTAACCAAAAAAGATAACTAATTACATGTGCAGAAATATTTTTTTTACCATTTCAATGTACTTAGTTTGCAATGAATGAGAACAGCACACTCATCCAAATTACTTATACGTACAACCAATATTTCGTATTATGAATAATTTCTTACCACGCATTTCTGAAGATGTCCGGAAAAATTAATGGATGACCATAGAATTCGGAATTATCAACTTCTCCTACTTAGCGTTGATTAATATATTTTAATACGTAGAATCAGAAAAGACGGAAAGTGTCTAGGTGAAAGCAAGACAGGGAAAGTAATGGGAACTGCGGAGTCGTTATCGATTTAAGCGAAAAGTACGCAATAGTATGGGACTTAGGTGTGGCTGTGAATCTAGTTCTTAGGATAAAGCATAAGATCAGAGGAACCGAATCATGCGGGGTAGATGTATTCTCAGGATGCATGAAATCGAGCATCCTCTTCGTTCGGATTCGGATTCTCCTTTTCATTATTATACAGGGTGTGCCAAAACCAACCTACCATTAATCCATTTTTCCGACATCGCATGCGAATTCACACCAACCGTGCGAATTCGCATGCGATGTTGGCATTGTGAACCAGGCATAAGGCGATAAGGACACCTAAAAAATAAAATGAATGATTAGATTTTAAGTTCAAAATGGCTTTAGTTTTAGTTTTTTTGAACATAAAACTTACCAGTAGCCATTCCTAAATACAAAGGAAGGTTTTCCATTCTCTGTTTTGTAATTTTATTAAAGTTTCCAAATTATGATGGAGGAGCAGCCCTACAGGAGGTCTAATTTTTTTGTTATTTTTCATGTTTTTCTTGTATTTGGATATTTAATAAAATAAAATGAAAAAAAAAACAAGAATGTGGACCCTGGACAGGTCTATCCACTCTCTGGGAGGGTGTATTGACCACCCGAAGGGGTCAACTAGTCCCCCTAGCGTGTTAGGTAGACCCCCTATGGTGTCAGCTGGTCCCCCGTAGCAATTCTGGGGAAGGAGGTCTAGGGGCACTCGGAGAGAGTTTTTTGGAACGGAGAGACCGTGGACAGACAGACAGACAAACATTACGATTTTATAAACTGCGTGCGCGGTCTTGTCAGTCTTGTAACGCGGGAAAGAAAAAAGTGCACTTCTTCGGAAGAACCAAACAGTAGACCCCGGGCATGCCCTGACCCCTGACCACGAATCAGACGAATTTCGCCTGTTGAAATCATAATTGGGCCTCCCAAAGGCCACGAAAGGTCGTTTCCCATGCCTTTTAACGTAATGAGTAATGACAGTTAACCCTGAAAAGTCTTGACCGAATAAAACAAGAAAAAAGATAATATCTATCTATCTATCGAATGTAATATGATCACTTCCTTCGCTGTGTGAGGCTGTTTGTGCACCCTCCCTGAATTTTACATTACATTAAGGGACGTGGTAGATGGCATCTCGTGACCTCTGGGAGACACAATCATGATTTCAACAGACGAAATTCGATTCATCATATCTGGGTGCTGGTATACATGCTTTGACTATCCCTTGTGAGACAAAATGTCTATACTAGGCGCAATGTTTTACGTTTTTAAGATCTCTTACATTGATTTTAAAAATATTTCTCGGTTTAAGGTTTGCCGGTTTACGGTTCGGTTTGACAGTTAAACCGAACCGCGGTTCGGTTTACGAGCTCTAGAGTTTTGAAATGCGTTTTCAATTTTTTGCAAACTCAAAAATACCGCGACGCACGGGCGGCAAGCCCTGGCCTTAAGAGGAAGCAAAACCGAAAAGGTTAGTGTCCACCGAACAAAGGCGAGGTTCGACGCTCTGCCTTCTCTTTTCTCTACGAAGAAATGTTGATTGATAATATCGTCCGTAGAGGGATGTCTTTGCGAGCTGGCGTTTATCCGTTCACCATTAAACAATACACAACACAAACCACTAACGACACTTTCTCAACAAAATAGTCGTCATTCTGTGTCAATTTTCCAAAGTTTAGTTTCCGGTATGTATTGTGACTTTCATTTGAAAATTTCAGACCCTTTATGTTCAGATGACTTTTCGGTTCCTAGGCTTTACTTTAAATACAGGATCATTCCACTTATTCTGGACACTTGGTTTTATGCTCTAGTTTGCGCAGTGAAAATGTCCAGAATAAGTGGAAGGATCCTCTGTAATACTTAGTTAGTAACGAGTAAAACTTTTCGGTTTACTTCTGAAATAGATTGTCTGAGTTGATTAGACATTAATGTTTAGAATTTGTGTTAAACTACGAAACTTGTCCATTTCGTAACAATAGAAGTACTGGGATTTAACAATGTACTCTTATACTTTACGTTTGTAGAATGATATTGAAACAAAGTTTTATAGACTCAGTTTCCAATGACACGAAAGATTGACTTTACTTAACCATATGTATTAGCTCTAATTTGTATTACATGGCATAATCTAATGAAATTAAGTAAAACAAAATTAATACCCATTTTAATACATTACACTAATTGGTTATTACACATTCTTAACTTATATTTGTTATTTTGTTAAAGTTTAATAAATTATTTTCATATCCGCATTGTTAGAATATTTTGGTCAGTCCTTACTCTTCTTACTGCACAACAGGAAAGAATAGACTGAAATACCAAGGTGCCAAGCAATCCACGAAGTAATTAATAAGTATTCATGTGTTGGTCAGATGTCCTTGCCCAAATTCTTGAGTCTTCTCGGGTCTCTACATACAGTAAAAGATCAAACCAAAACAGACTCAGGTAATCTGTGCTATTTATTGTCAAAGATATTTCGTCAAGTCCGAGTCGAATGTAAGACAATCACTAGAAATATGAGTGACATTTTATACATGTATGTTTTATACTCCTCGGTCGTAAGCTTCAGTTACAACATCAAATGAGTCCTTCAACATAATGTGGTCCTTCGCACCATTATTACTTTTCGATAATTTTTCTACCAATCGAACCGCTCTCAGAATCTCCAGACCAACTTTGTAGTCACCTTGACGGTACCTGAGGAAACCAATCTGGTACCATATGTACAATGTC
>JAQIXO010000840.1:0-15253 GCA_034700305.1 Protaphorura armata
ACATCCAAGAAAAGGAGCCAATTACATTACGTTAAGGGGCATGGGGGATGACCTTTCGTGACCTCTGGAGGGCGCCCATATTGGATTGACTAAAAAATAAACATCGATTTTTTATCAGTACAAGTGACTCTAACACCCTGTATATGTCAGACCTCTGAACGCAGGGGACACCTCAATAGTTTACCTTGTTAGCTGATATCTATATACATTTATAAGGGCCGTTTTACACTAACAGAACACACTCGGACGCAGTCAGGATACTACATACCTTAGAGCAAGTGCATTGCACAACTGATGTCTGTTATTTACAATGAGATAGGCAACACGAAGCTCCTTCAATCATTCTGTTCGTAGGACTTGCGGTTATAATGCTGCACTTCTGAGAGCAACTCGGCTTGACCCATGTCATTCGTTTTACAGAAATATGTAAAGGCGAGCACGATCAACTAACGGTTAAACTTGTTTGGAAGCATCCAAATGATACAGCCACATATATCATGAGATATCGCCACGTAATGTTAAAGAAAGGGTAACGTTAAAGAGATATCGCCACCTAATGTTAAAGGGATGGGACCACTTCTAATCATTAAGCATGCGGCGTTCTACCACATCCTTGGTTCCACTCAAATCAACTTTATAACTGTAACGTTAAAGAGATATCGCCACCTAATGTCTTAACCTCCTTCTTTCAAACGTCGTCTACCCACTGTCCCAACCACTATTCTCTAAATCTCTTCCACGGGCTTTCTATCCAGTCTCGACTGTTTATTTTAGTTAGGCTTCTAGGAAGGGCTGCTTTAGTACAATTTATTGAGAAAAGTGGTTGAAATACTGTAAAAATAATTTCACCCAAAATTGAACTTCCGGCCTCTATTTATAAAATTAAAAATTTGGACCGCCTTCAATTAGTAATACACTTTTAATAGAAGAAATACGGTACACCCTTATTTTTCTATTGTGTTTTCGCAACTCTGGATAAGAATAAGACAGGTGTGATTACAAAAGATGAACTTGTTGACGGACTCAAAGACCTTGGATTTTTATTGGATGAACAAGCCCTATCAGCTGTTCAATCCTTCTATGCCGATGAAAATGGATACTATCCATTGAATGAATTCGTCAAAGCTGTGGCTTCATTGACCACTTACTTTGGTAACCATAACATTCTACTAAAACCAAAAATTCTATTAAAAATTATTATATTATCAAATTTATTATAATTAAATTGATCTACAATAATACTTTAATAATACTCGTATTTTAGGGATCATGAAGAGAGTTTCGGGGATATCAAGTGGAGATGATAATCTCATCAAATTGAGTCCTCGTCCATTCATCAACAGTCTGGTGGGGGGCTACTATTACTAATTAATAACTTGGATTGAAATTTGAATCTGTATTCGTTTACATTTCCAATGTGCAATTTAAAAAAATAATAAACACGCTATAGTAAAGAACATTTTAATGACAAAAACTCAATATTCTCTGATGAAGCTATTCATTTCCAGGGAATGGGAATAGTAATAGAAAATCTCAAGGAAACCAGGAAAAATATTTATCTTCATTACTACAAATTGTATGGTTAGAATTATTATTAAATTTAATGTAATCATTATTATCTAGTTAAAAGATCCGTGATTCCATATTAAGACAATCAATTTACAAATTGTGTGTTTGAATTGAGAACCGTAGGTGTTCAAAATAATCAAATTCGTACACAGTCAGTGTTGACATCCGTTTACTGCTTCCTACCCACTATGTATACCTTCTCAAATTACCAGCATTGTTTAAACCTTAATATCGACAAGCGATACCGCATCTCACGAATACATGCGAAACATAATATACTGTATGTCTCACAGACACTTGTAGTTTTTTAATGCATTTTTTATGTAGTCCAGTAGTCCTATATGTTAGAATACCACTTGAGGCAGATATCAACAGTTGTCGTGAACAAATATCCGATCTCGGTACTCAGAATGGTCTTGAATTATTTAAAACGAATTCACGCTTCAGTTATTCATAGATGGGCAAAATACTCAAAAATGTATTTTGATGTACATAATACTAAAATTCTCCCTTCAAAAATACTAAATACTCAAATACTTTTTATTTTCACATATCAATATACTAAATACCAAAATATAAAGTACAGTTTACTACAATTTTCACAAATCTTTTCCAGAATCCTCGTCAAAAAGTTTTTTGAAGTGAAGTCGCGATTCACCCAGTCATGTTCAAAAAACTGTCACGGGCACCATGTTAAAGTAATGAAAATCAGAGCACATTTTTAGCAAATCTCTCAATTTCTACATAACCTTCTTTTATTCTCATTATAATTTGGCCGTGATCAAAATTACTTTACAGAACCGTCCTCAATCTTTTGTTCTCTCCTGGACCCGACTCTCGACTCCCTTGTTTTACTATTCTTCAGTACACTTAAAATCAGACATCTAAGTCAATAAATGATTACGTGTTACATTCTCATACTCAAACTTAAAAACATGAACACTTGCAGTACGTGATGGGTTAAGGTCTTGTTGAGTGTTGTCGTTTGCAAAACGACAGAGTAAGAATAGTTAAGTAACATTTTTATTTCCTGCGTGAGAAACTGCTGTGTGTGCATTTCTCTCGTCTCATTTTAATTCACATGCTTACGTCATATTTCATTACTTATGCCTAATTATTTTCATCCATCCAAAAACTCAACCGACTAAATAATACATGTACATGCTATGTTACCCGGATTCGGGAATCTTAGGACTTATGCCGATTTTACCCTGCAACAGTACCATGAATTGATATATTCGTTTCTCAGCGCTAGACCAAATTATAAATTTTTCCAGGTAATCCAACAAACAGTGTGGCTGGCAGAATTCTCATGGACGTCGCAATTGCATTAACTTACATGGACACCTTGAACGTGATAGTGGTAGCATTGTTTGATCAGAGTGCGATCCTACGACAATATCCGATCCTTGTTGACCTTGGATTCAGTTCATTTGGTCTGATGATGGTCGGTCTCGACGACTGTTATTTTCAGACGTATGCCCACGCCCTTGGCTGGTACATTTGTTCATGCTTGTATTGTACGTCGAAACTCAATTACACAGGACAACAACTCATTTGTATGTTTAGTTAGGAGCAATTTTGTCCAACCCTTTAACTATATATGGTTATGGCCCCTAAACCACGCCCACAATTACCCAAGAATGAAGTGAAACCCATAGGTCAATCCCACATTTACACATGAGAGGGTAGAAATCCGAAACACACGGCTGCAATAAGCCAAGGGAGGGGGTAAAAACGGCAGGCAACCCAACAATTACCCAAGAGAAGGGAAATGCCCCCAATACACTGCCGCGATAATCCAAGGATGGGAGTGAAGAAACCCCCAAAAATATCCTCAGTTACCCAACAGAAGGGAAAACCCAACATGACATGCCCGCAATTACCCATAAGAGAGAAAGAACACCCTAGACCTGACCACATTACCCTAGAGCAGGTAAGGAACCCCACACAAGCCCGCATATACCCATCAGAGGGGGAAACACCCAAATCCTGCTAGAGTTGTAAGTCCAACTAGCGTGTTGAAAATGCAGAAAATTCGTTTCCATGTAGATTTCGTTGAGCGCGCCAGATTCAAACTTGTGTCCCAATCCAACGGGGTAATTTAATACACACACGATTTTCGGAAATAGTGATTGATGAAATCAAATTCACCTTTTGTCAACATACTATTTTACAGGATCGAGGACAAGAACGGGCTGTGACTAGGTTTGACTAACGACTATCGAGGACTCCGTTTCCGGAAATCGGGTTCTCTGGTTTGACTCTACATGCTGTACGCATTGGAGTTAATTGTATACTGAATGTTAAGTGGTAGCGATTTGAAACGATGTAACAATCTCCGAACGATTAGCAGTGATTGGGACCAATTGATTGTGTATATGACAAATAAGCCTGTCTGCAACAATCACAACGAACATAGATACAGGCTAACTACAGCTTGACATAATTGAATTGGTACCGCTTATCAGAGCATCTGTGTGGGACGACGCTAGATCGACCATGAATACCACCAATAATTAATTATTGGTTTCAAGTATGCTAAAGACACGACTGCGGCCCAAACTCAATTGCCGATAATTGGACGATTCGGCCTGTGAGAGCGCCCTCGTTTAATTTTGTAGGTCGTTGGTTTTGGAATTGACGAGAATGGAGAAATTGCTCAGAACTTGAAACATGGAGTTTCAGAGATAAAATGAAATACGGAGTGTTTTTTATCCCTGGATAGAATTCTTTCAGTCACAATTGTGCGCTGGGAGTCCAAGCGGTAAAACTGCATTATTTGTCCACATTTCTAATTATTTCTTATTCACTTGGCTTAATTACGAAATTGGTACTAATTAGATGACGTTCGTGTGACCGTTTGTAATGGTGACAGTGTAGGTGGTCTAATTCGTCCATCCCTGATAGATTAGATCAGAAATACTATATTCATGTGAGTTTGTTTAACTCAAAATCAAGCAATATTTTTTATTTCCTTCTAAATCCTCATAACCTGGACTTTGTGAAGTGCTAATTATCTAGGGTCTGGTGAGCACAGGTGACCCCAACCCAAGGAAACGGATGTGTCAGTGTCATGCTGTATTCACACGAGTTTTATATTCTGGATTCCTGATATTTTGAAGGAACTTAAGGACAACGTTCATCATCTGGGATCATGGAATGTTTTCCTACATCGACAGTCGGGAACGGAAGAAGAGCGTGGACGATTCCTCTCAATTAATCAAGAATGGAAAAATAAGGTCACAGCCATTGAATTATTCTATATGGACATTGATCTAGAAATTCTTCTCAAGTCTCTCGACGACTTTAAAATAGTTCAATCCATTAATTTTACTAATGTTAAATTTATAACCCAATTCCCACAACAGCGATTACTTTTTCCTCTCTCGAAAGCGTTTTCATTGGATATTTTAATGCCAGATTGGCCTGTCTTGGAAGAACATAGATTCCCTGTCAAACTTTCAAAAGAATTTTAAGATCTCTCATATTTTTTGAAAAAGATGTCGAAGACAGTAATCCCGACGTTGCTAGGACTCCATCCCTCAATACTAATATCGACATTACCGTTCACATTTTTAAGTTATTGAGAATTCATCATGAGGAAGGAATTGTCGTTCTATCCCAAATTCCATTTTTCAATGAAATATTGGCCAATCTTCCTTCCGATTTTCGGTTGAAATATTTCGCACTCACTAAAACCCATTTAACTCCTTCATTGTTGGCCAATCGCAATTTGGTCAGAAATATTGAGAATTTAGTGTTGGATGAAGTGACAGGCATTCAGGATCAGGATTTATTTCAAAATCTTCAAACTTTGTCTGAATTAATTGAATTCGTGTTCACTTCACCGAAATCAGACGATTTTTTTTTTAAATTTAAAATTCCTTTGAATAGTTTGCCAAAATCATTAAAGAATTTGGTTTTGACTCTCGCAACTCTTATGATTGATGAGATTCATGTTCATAATAGAATTCAGGAGCCAACAAAAACTCTTAGTTCTTCCATTTTATTTCTGGATCACACCCCAAACATGAACGTCCATGATTTGGACACGTTCTACTGTGATTCGTGTTTACGAGAGGACATTTCAAACTCACTCAATGCTCTCAGTACGGCTTTTCCAAAATTGAGAAGATTAATTTTGAAAATTGATCCAAATGTAAAGATTGCTTTTACCACAACGACATTTAAAAATTTAGAATACGCTCTGGTGAATCTGTCAGATTCCATACAATTATTTAGTAAGAAGTATTCTAATTGGCATGTTAAATCTTTGCAGAATTCTGAAATAAATTGTACAAGACCATAGCCGTAACATAAATAACATAACATATATTCAAAACCATTTTAATTAAAAAAAACTATTTTAATATCACATCCTTGAAAAATTCCAGACCCATTATTCCGGAAAACCAAAAAATCACTCACATGGTTATCATGACAAACTTTCAATGTCATTTTAATTTCCACGTTCTGTCAGGTCAACAACAGTAACAAAATCCAACTGGTGTTGAAAATAAAGGAGACCGCAGAAAGAGGACGATGAATCACCCATTGTCAGAATTTGTTGATTTTGGGATGTTGTAGCCCTTGACCTCCTGAACAATTTTTGTCCAGGTTCCAACCAGGTAGGTTTCACCGCCACCGTTTTTCATTATGATACACATGAATAGGTCCATTATTAACATGGTTTCTTGGTACCTCCTGTAAAATATCAAATTTGAAATTGAAAAGAATGTGCAATAATTCCGGCAGAACAGAATTGTTGAAAATTATTTTTTGATTTGGATCGTTTGCTGTAAAGATTACTGCTGAATAGGTATCGGATAAGTCCTGTCAGAAATGGCTGATTTTTGGATAAGTTGTAGCGCTTGACGTCATGCACAATTATTGTGAAGGAACCATCCCGGAAATAATCACAGTTTAGAAGTTAGTAATCAGATTTTCAGGACCTAAACCGAGCATTCAGGCTTCCTTCGTGCCACCCTGTGTATAAATAACTCCGAAACTGAGGCTTTTCTGGATCTTGTAATTAGTTGTATTTCATATTTCATTTCATTCAGATAATCGTTGCCGTCATTTTCGTCCTGGGCATTGGATGGGCTGAAGCGATTTGTGCTGGGGCAGATGGAGCTCCTGGTGCAGATTGGTCCAGGAAGTGCAGGCAGCGCTGCCTGGAGGGAACGGAATTCCGTATAAAACATGTGCTGGAGGAGCTGGTGGTGCAGGTGGATCAGGTGGCACTGATGGCAATGGTGGGACTGGAAGCCCTCCAGGACCAGATGGAGGAGCTGGAGGAGCTGGAGCTTAAGAATAATCCGACAATTTGTTCAGTTTCATTTATTATTGGTATCACACTTCTAGTCAATGAGAAAATTATAACAGGAAATAAAAAATGAACACAATGCCCTATGGTTCTGACTAATTTAGATGAGAATGCGGATTCCATTATTTCACAGTTGCTAATCGACTATGTGACTTTTATGCGCTAATACTTTCCCTCCCTGTGCATGTATTTCCAGAAAATTTACGGAAACTCTAATATATCTATTTGGATTTCGAATCTTTACGGCGCGGAATATTCAAAAAAATCTGTCGTTCGTGGGTTTATTGCTGCTAGACAGTGAAATACTTGTTGTAGTTAAGTAAAAGTGCGGGAATACTTATTTTGACTGAACAATAGGAAATATTCACGCATAATCTGGCACATTCAAAAACATTGACATCATTGGCCATATGGCCATGACAAACGTACATTTATAACCATATTTATGGTTTTCAGGTTAAATTGCTAAGTGTGTAAAACCATAAATTTCATAAATATGTTTACAAATGTACGTTTATCATTCAATTGCACTTGCACTTGGATTGTCACATTCAATGTCATGGCCTTGGGCATGGCATGATCTCCATATGCTTGGATGTGCTAATGCGATGATACTTCCTATACATAAATTATATTTGTATTATTAAGAGTTATATTTATGGGCTTCTTTTCTTCTCAATTTTAATTGGAATGGAAAACTTATGATGGAATTAGTCAATTTGGTTTGATGAATGTCTTCGATTATTTTCCAATCCATTAATTCGATTAAAGAATTTGAGTTGGGGGGTTTTCTCTCCCTAACACAAAACAGAATACCATGTGTTTGTGAGATTCGTATTTTTAACTTTCTGCTTCACAAGGTTCTAATAAGTAAATTCTTAAATCAATCTATGATATATGATTTTAATTAATTTTTTTGTAGGTAAACCGTCAACTGTTTGTTTTCTTTATATGGGACCCGATAAAAGAGTTACCGCGACCGCAGGTTGAGAAAATTTTTGAGATAAAATGGTTTGTAAGGCAAGAAATATTTTTAACTCAAAACGTATTAGTTCACCACGTATATGAATTATGAACGGAAATGTGAAGAGAAAGAAATATATAAACGTACAGAAAATGCAGATAAGGAATATAAGGATGCAATGTATGATTTCATACATTGGACATGAATGCATGCAAGGGATTCATCAATACATTCAAAAAGCAGACTTGGGCCAAGTACTTTCGAAAATGTATTTAAATACTAAATACAAATTACAAATACGTATTTATATTTCTATTTAAATACTTTTCACGTTTTGTCTAAGCATTTGTATTTGTATTTAAATACTTTTCAGATTTTATGAAAGTATTTGTATTTAAATACTTTTCAGGTTTTGTTGATGTATTTGCAATTGTGTTTAAATACTTTTCAGATTATGTCAAACTGTTCGTATTTGTATTTAAATGCTTTTCAAAATTTTCTCAAGTACTTGTTATTTATACTGAAATACTTTTTAAGAGTATGCGAACCATGTTTAACACACATACTTCAAATACATAATGTATTTAAATACAAAATACCAAATACAAATACGTATTTGTATTTAAATACTTTCGACATCTCGCCCTTGTATTTGTATTTTAATACTTTTGACAATTTGCCCGCATGTATTGCATTTGTATTTAAATACTATTGACATTTTGCAATGTATTTGTATTTGTATTTAAATACTTTCGACAATTCGTGTCCATGTATTTGTATTTGTATTTAAATACTTTTGAAAAGTAATTGACCCAAGTCGTTTAACCATATTGACAACGTACACTACACTACACTCATTTCTCATATTCAAGAATTCAAATTGTTCGGATTCAGTTAATTGTGCTGGGTTATCCTAGTTATTTATACAAGCAAAAATAATACCGGTATTATAGATATTTAATTAAAAGCACTTCAATAGATTTTTTGGTGAATGATTAAAAATTAGGCATGGAGTAAATGAGTGACACCATTTATTACATCTTTAATCACAATTAATACTAAATTTTTAACTGACTCCCTATTTAAATTTTCAAAGATTTCTCGAATTGATTTATTTTCTAATTAGCAAGGAATAAGTAAATAATAAGACTAATTGATATTAATGCGACACTCTTCTCATTTCTTCATTTCAGAACTGAAGACTTAAAATGGAATGGAAGCTTGAAGCATCCACGGTTCTTGAAGTTCGAATTCTAAAACTCAATTCAGAAAAGGAACTGCAGATGAGGTTAGACTTCCATGCTTGTTTGTGTTTCCCCATTTAATATTCGTGCGGGTTGCACTCGGAATAGGAATTTTTGTAATTAAACTACAAACTTTTAGACTACTGATTACAAGTGTGAAT
This sequence comes from Protaphorura armata, assembly GCA_034700305.1. Taxonomy (NCBI): domain Eukaryota; kingdom Metazoa; phylum Arthropoda; class Collembola; order Poduromorpha; family Onychiuridae; genus Protaphorura; species Protaphorura armata. The sequence continues at coordinate 9,268 of JAQIXO010000840.1, forward strand.
CGCGTCAAATATTTTAATTGAAACCATTTATAATTAAAATTACATGTAACTTTGGTAGTAGGGACTTTTCGCTACGGGCGAATTTCAAAATCGCCTGTAGAATTTGCTCGTAGAAGTCACCTCCACTTGGTTCCAGGTTTTCTATTTCCTCAAACCTACGAGAGAATTTAGCTACGAGCAAGAAAATTTGCTCGTAGCTCGGCCAATCCGATCGTACCCTTGCAACCTCGTGACACTTGGTTTTGATATGAGAAGCGGGAAACTTTCAGTTCAAATGGAAAAATATGAACATTTTCGACAGAGTTTTCAATTTTCAGCCGACCACTTACACAAAATTCTCTATTATTTTTTTTGAAATGTGAATGATAGGGTAGAATTAAATACTCGCATCGCACGGGTTCACAAACCGAAATCAAACTCACACTACTGGGTCAAAGTATTTCAGTATTAGAGCCAGATATATGATAATTTCCATTCATTATTTTTAATTGAAAAAATTGAATAAGATCAAAATCAAACCGGAGGATGACGATCACGATAAAATTAATTGGGTATTGATATTTCAGTTATAATCACGAAAATCTGAGTCCAAAACTAGTATTTTAAATGCTGGAGTGGGAATTGGGAATTTTATCACCTCACAACATTTAAATATAAATCCGAACAATTTACTTCAATTTGCTTGTGTGAAATAAAAAATATATGAGATGATACACCGTACAAATTTTAATTATGATTTTGAAAAATTCGGTTTATCTGAACAAGATAAGCCAAAACCAACGATATATTTGTCCTAATTTCCTCAATTTAACTTTATCTAAGAATTGATATAAAAAACATACAAAAAAAAGAATTTATAAGCTTTGCCTTCAGGTGGTGGTCTCAAATTCTCAAAAAATAAATTTTCAAATTATGCTTTGGCAAAAATATGAAAAAAATTTAAATTTTGATTCCAAAGTTCTCCAGTACATGCTAACCTGGTTTGACAGAAATACTAATTTTCGTTTATTTGCTAGGAGCATGAACGAAAGGGTGGACTCATTCATCGTGGGTAGGACTCGGAGTTTAAATCCAAAAACAAAGAAGACTTGCAACTACTGCAATAAGACGTACTCAAATTCTTCAGCCTTGGGAAAACACATGAGAATTCAACATACCCTTGTTTATTTGAATGACAATACGACATTCACTTGTAAAGTTTGTCCGAAAACAATCCCGAATCTAAGACTACTTTCAATGCATATGTATTTACACAAAAGAACAAAAGTCTGCGAGTACTGTGGTATGAAAGTACCTGTCATGTCAAAAGAGTTTAAACAGCATTTGCTAATACATAAAAATGACTTTCCCACACAGCTGAAGCACATAAATCCATTTGCACTTGTGACATTTGTGGAAAGTCTTTCAACAACAAATATATTTTGACGGCTCATTTAAAAATACATGCAGAGAAATTATATTCTTGTAATTTCTGTCACAAAAAGTTTTGTACGTTGTCGGAAGTGAGACCCCATGAGCGGATTCACACGGGCGAAAAACCTTTCAAATGTACTTTGTGCGAGAAAGCCTTTGCTAGGCGAGACACCCTGTCATATCATGTGAGATGTCACACGGGAGAAAAACCATACCCGTGTTTACACTGCAGCAAAACGTTCTCTGTTCCAACCAACCTGAAATTACATTTGGGCACACACACGAAAAACTTTTAATTTTAATGTTAATATTAATCAATTCATCTTCGTGGTATTGAAAGTGTTATATACTGTATTTTAGACTAATTTTTGCATTTATTCGACACTAATATGCTGACCTAAATTGTAGTGTATTTTTAGTCTTAAAAAACCTTTTATCGGGAATATAACCGAACATATTTAAGAATATACAACATTTTTTTTTAAATTAGGAAATCGTACCCACATTATTTTAAATTGTTGAAGGATATTAAGGAGAATTTAAAGTCCGTTCTCATCATCAATTTGGCCAAAGACAAATTATTATTGTCTACCTGCCCAAGTGCATGCATACCTTTCTTTGACTGCTCTTCTGCCATAGAATTCAACGCAGTTTTAGCATATCACTTCCATCTATGATTTTATATCGTGTATAGAGCATGGATGGTTCCATCAAACCCAACAAAGGCCCATGAAACCATTTCATCTTATTGTTAGATTTAGGAAAAATTGTTAATACTAAACAATTACTAAAAGGTGTAAATGTCGTTCTTAATTGTCCCGCACTGTATTTCTATTTTTAAAGTAAGGAAATTTGATTTTGAAATTTTGTGTCTTTATTAGCTTGATACTCCAAAGCATTCAAACATACATGATATAAAATCATTCGTTAATATAAGCAATTTCTGATAATTCCGTGAAATGTAGACCGATTTAGAATCTTATATTACAGAATAGGCGGGGAACGGAATTGCACTGTACGAAACTTTTCTAGCATTGCAGTGGACGCGTGTAAATAGTAAAGAGTAGATGTGTAAATTGCAAGTAGAGTAGAAGAGTCTACTCGTGCGGTTGGAATTGAGTGAACCGTTTGCCTACGTTCTGCGTCCGGGCAATGTTTCCGTAAGAATCCTCACTCGTCGTCGTCCTTTCAACACTTTGCACACAACTTAAACGTAAACGCGGACACGTAACGTAACGTAGAGTGGAGGTAGAATTAAAGTATGGGTAATAAAGATTGAAGGTATGGCAAACGGATCCAAAGTCTGGAAGATAGACGTGGATTTCTAATATACTTTATTTATATGTGAATGAGGAACTTCGACTGTCATTAGAACTAATAATTGAAGAGATAGGTATTGTTGAATGTTATAAGCTTCGTGGAATCTTATAGTATTTACTCTCGACTCGGCTTTAGCCTCCATCTTCCCCATACCATCGTTTTAGCATTAGGGAGATAGGACTCACAAGGGAACGTCTTAGGGTGATTCGCCCGAAAAAAAGCATCTACGCGCGTCATTCCCCTTAAAAAATTTAAATTAATGGAAAATTAAGTGAAATGAACTCTAATTAATTAAAATTAGTTAAAATTCTAAATCTTGACGGGAAAAAAATGATTAATTTTTAATTAATTTGATTAATTTCTAATTAGTTTGATTGAATTTTAACTAATTTTAATTAATCGAAGTCCTTTTCAATTAATTTAAATTTTTAGGGCGAATGACGCGCGCAGATACTTTTTTTTCCGGGTGAATCACCCTTAGACGTTCCCTTGTGGGTACTATCTCCCTAATGCTAAAACGATAGCGTGGGGAAGATGTTAGTTAGTTAGTTAGTTAGTTAATGGCTTTTATTATGGTCAAGAATGTCAGCTTGCGCTGTTATCAATATTCAGACCTAATACATTAATACATCCAAACATAAGCCTGGTAGTTCAAATTACTTGAAGTAACACATTATTAACATATAAATACAATGACAATTATTGCTTATATAAGTTTGACAGTAGGACATTTTTCTATCTCATCAGTAAAATTCCACATTGTAACCAATTGTATCCATAAGGTTAACATTAAATCATCCATATTCAAATACAAAAAGTTCACTTGCTGTGGTTTGCATGTGTAAACAAAAATTCATCTCATCCACATTCATTTCAAATTTCATATAATTACTAATTTTTTTGTTAACAATTGGAATAATTTAATTAGGAATTTGTTCATTGGAACTTTAAATTCATTTTTCTTTACGCTTGGCTTAAAGGCAGGCACCCAAGATGGACACGCCCATCTTCTATTCATAAGTGCTTGTTTGTATGATATTTGATTCATTGTCAACGAACATTTCCATCTGTGGTAATAATTAAAGCAGTACACACTGCAACATTCCACATTCAACATAATTTGTATCGTTAGTAGTACACAGATTACCTTCAAAATATATCCTGTACTGAACATCGTTGTGTAAAATAGAAAAACCATCCACCAAAATCAAACCATTACATAACTTACATGGTGGTCCCCATAAACTAGAAATGTGCCCATCAGGAACCCATAGTGAAGTAGTACTAATTTCTATTTATATTTAATATGCTATCTTACAACCCATTTTAGCTCATGAATTCACATTTGATGTGAAGAATTGAATTTTGATCTGATGAGTAGAATTTTGATCTAGATGGATTAAAGCTGAAGCTAAAGCTAAAGCTGAGTCGACAGTACTCACAATTATGTACTAATTTAAACTACGCGGCCATCGGCTATTTTATTATTTGATAGAATATTAATTTTGTTGTATTAATTACGATTCAATGTGAAATGAGTCGCAGAATACATGCTAATTTATTCAGGAAACACGCAACAAGTTATTTCTTTTTCATAACATTGGACATGAGTTGTGACAGGAGTCTGGTCCACGGCCGGTGAACGGAGAAACATTACATTATAAAACCTTGAATACCATACAAAAATGAAGAACGCCGAGAATGAACTTGCAAAGTAATTCAAGGACAACAACAGCAAAGCAAATGAGGAGCAATACAGAATACGATTCAGATACGATTTTTGAATATTATAACGACATACTTTTTCCTCAAACAAAATTTGTCACTGGTATACTGAGTCGCAAGGCTACCATTGCTGAATGGCAGTGATCATTAATAAATTGATGATTTTTCTCTCTTTGAAATACTGACATGACCTTCCCAGTTCTCAATGAAACACTTTGTGGTCGTTTGTCTTGGAATAAAGCATCGTCCATTGCACCTGCTGGCAGATATGTTTGTGAATACAACCACATCTCTAACCATCCTAATAATCCCTGACTGTATCATCACCTCTAAGATAACTAAAGTACGATGATTAAAATATTAAAAATCCAGTTTCATTAATCAACGTCCCATCAAAATCTTCCAACGCATGACACACCACTTCAGGATGACTAGTTTTTTATTCTGAAATGCCAAGTAATTAAGTCAAATTTTGAAATTCAAGTAAAAGTTTTATCCCCAGCCAATACATCCTCTATTGCTTGATCAGCTGAAACCGGTTGAATCAAGTCTTCAGGGTTTTCGGTGAAATCGTAACCCTTAAGGCCTACAACACTTTGAATCAATTGCACTAGGTCAATTAAGATAGACATTCTGGTCGTATTCTTTATCTGACTGTCTTCGACTCCTGCGAATTTGTATCCAGACTGTATTAAATCAGCTCCTGTTTTAAAGACGATCGCCGGAGGTGGGAGCGTCAGGTGACTCGTGACCACGCCCTCGTATCCCGTTCCAAGAATGATCTTTGCAAAACTCAGTAGAATTTCTGAATGAAATCTTCGCATCTTTGTCAATCCGGTGGCGGAGCAAAATGCAGACTATTCGGAATGCTTGAATTTTTAAGATGACTGTCAATATGGCGCACACAACACACAAGACACAAACATCCCCGTGAAGCCAAATCATATGGTTTCAACCAATCACCAGCATTCCCAAATTTTAACCGTGGTTCACAATATTGGCTACGATGAACAACCTGTGATTGTGGCGTTGTCAATTTGGTTTCCGTACCAAGTTCGTGTTGGCATAAATGGGATTGTAGTCGGCGTTTTCGAGTCTAAAATTTTCTATGTTGTCCAATGTGTGCAATAAATTGGTTTAAGATTTAATGACTCCCCTAAACCTTGAATCATTGTCCAATCCCGATGATTCAAAAAATTTTATTTGATGAATAGTTGAGTTGTTTTTTATCTTTATTATAATTACTGTTCCTGTTTCTCTCAAAATCCATGACGGCAACATAACGACCACGGTAGTCATTAACACCTGTTTTCCACACTTCATTTATGCCTGATACACTTGTGGGTTGAACGCAGGTGTATTTCCATCATTTTAGGAAAATCTGTCTCCAAGAGAAAATATAGTAATTGTCTTGATCTAATCAAGCTAAAGTCGAACAGCAACAACAGCGAACAACAAAGGCGAACGGATCATGTTGTTAAGTTCGGTCTTAAATTGTTCTTTAGTGACAGGTTCCGTTCCTTTCTTC
>JAQIXO010000841.1:0-15251 GCA_034700305.1 Protaphorura armata
CCTTGTATCACTTACTCTCAATCTGACCCCACGAATAAAATTATGTGTAAATATATCCAAAATGTAACAAGTTAGTAATTTTTTATGGGGATCATTTACTTACACATCTACGGGTCTTTGAACGGTGAATCCTAAACCTCTGCCGACCTGATTCATTTTCTGTATGAGTGTGTCAACACGAGCAACGTTTCTTTCCGGAACAATGATCACCCATTCTTTCATAGGCTTCACTGAAAACATACTTGTATCTGTGGAGAAAGAAATTATCAATTTTATGGACTTAATTAGTTTTCATGTAATTAAATGTGAATTATTAATTACTCCTGAAGGCCATTCCCCAATCAGCCTCATCATTCGGAATAATTTTTTCATCCTTATGATTGATTTTCATTATGATATTTTCCTTCGGTGCCACTCGACCGGTGAGTTTCGTCAATTTGGTCCCAAAATCTAGTCCCCATAACGTGAGTTCTCTGCGAATCTAATTAAAAACGCACACAAAATTTTGATTAGCGAGATGCGAATTTAATGCATCATTCAAATTTTGTACCTCTTCTGATCCCCGAATCCGTTTAACAAAATTTTGAACATTTTCGAATCTCGTGTGCGGTGGTTGATGAAGATGTTGAGCTAATGCCTTCATGGCATGAAAATTTGATCTAGTTTCATCCGCCAGTCCAGTCATTTGACAAAGTTCAGGGATCAAATAAATTGGACCAGTTTGTCCACGATGTGTGTCACGTTTCTTCGGTCTTGAGACCAAAAGGGGTTGACCCATATCTCTAATAGCAATATTTTTCTTTACATAATAATCAATGTAAGTTGTGTCAGTTCCTCGCATGTCAAATGTGTCGGCAGGAGATTTAGTCCAATCGATGTCGTCAATTCTGTATGTTTTTCGATTGTAGTGCGTCATTACAATACTGCCGATCAATTCCTTAGCGACAGCTTCCTAAAAATAATTAATATAATTAAAATATGTAATTGTAAAAAATTAATATAAACTTGTATGAATATTTTAATTACCCGATTACCCCCATGATGTGCCATTACATTGAGACAAGTGTCATGTCTCAGAACTTTATGGATCACATCAACACACATCATTACATTGTGCTCAAATTGACGTATAGTCGTGACATAGCCGGGCCAAATATCTAATCTATAATTTTGCATGGAAATGGCAGCCTCTCTGTCATAAAAATGTCGACCTATTTCTTCAAACTTGAGAGTCTTCATGCATTTCCTCAAGATAATATTGTAGAATTGGAGGTACGTGAAATCTGTCCGAGGGATTTCACCCACATTCCTAATCGTTATTTGAATCTTCTCTGTATCCGCATCTCTCGTCGAGAACAAAACCATGGGCTAGGAATAACACAAATTTTATTAATAAATTCTAATACCAATTAATTAATAAAAAATCATACATCCGGAGTCAAACGCTGTGAGGTGTACATAGTAGACCCATCAGAAATATACGCCCCGATAGTACTTCTATGAACTCCGAGCAAAATCTTCTTCATCCTTGTACGATCTTCTTCCGGTTCAAAATCGACTCGGTAATTGTACAGACACCATTTTGATTGCTCGATGATTGAGAAAAAATTTGTGACCAAATTAACAGAAGTCTCTGGTGTGGTTGTTCCTTGTTTAGATTTCGTCCCTCTGTTTTCAGGTGTACGGATTTGGACGAAATCAAATCGATCATTAGGATTGCGATCTTCTCGCTGACCTCTGCGGGCTCCATGTCTTCCGCCCCTTTCTTGGCTTTGTGTAGAGGTTTCTCCAACCTCGAGCCTTGACCTCTTCGCAGAGTCGCAGTCGGTGGCTAAATTAAGTCAGTTTTTTTTATGGTAATTAAAAGATATGACGGACTGAATAACGGAATGACATCACGTACCCGGATCGACGGACAGATGTACAGGAGTACAAGAGTCATCTACTGGTTCCCGGGGACTAGTAGATAGCCTGCTTTGAGTTGATGTTCTCCTTCTTCCGTGTCCACGACCAATCCCAAATTCATGGGCATCATGACGACAACCTTCACCTGTTCTATCCTCATCCTGATCACTCATCTCTACCAATATAAACAATATAAATGTAATGTAATTTTTTTTATTGATTTACTGTATTAATGTTATAATCTCTTCAGAAAATTTTAGGAATGGAAGCCAACATTTTTTTTATTTTGACATTCTGTCCCGGTGAATCGAATTGGATAAGAAAATTAAATATAATTAGAGTTTGAATTTGATCAGAAGATATTTCTAAACAATTAGTTGAAATTAAAAATAAATTGTATATTTATAATGGACCTTATTCCGGGTGTATTCTCAAGGAAATCCTCAGTTCACACGTACACTACAGTTAACATTATTGACAACATGTGTATGTGTGGTGCTAAAAACAAAAGAATTGACTACATGCATTACACAATGTTGGCTTTAGGGCTTGTTTACTGTGTTTGATACATTTGCACATGTAGTATATAATTGTAATTGTAATTGCAACCTTAACACTGCGCTGGGTTAAACCATGCATATGTACACGCCTAAATGACCATCTGCTTCTGGTTGGCAATGGCAATTGGCAAGCGTCAGCTGTGAAGCGGTTCGGTGGTGTTATCAGATGGTCAATGTTAAGATTTTGACCTACACGCTAATAATTGGCATGTATTGTGATGATTTCATTTTTATTCATAAGTGAATAAATCAAAGCAGACAAGTTTTAGTTGAATCAATGCATTAACTTATCATATCAGTGTAAAAAAAATACTGGCTCAAATTGTAAGGAAAATTACATGAGGTTCCCTCGTTCCCTTTAATTAATCCAGCATTCTGAGAACCCTAATTTATATGAACTACACTACAGAAACGACTACTGTCCCATCATATACGTCTTATAATGTTAAAAGTCGCCACGATGACCATTTATGCCAGCCGACCGATTTTCTTTCGTCCATTTTCCGTAATGTTACAAGATGCGCGGGTAAACCTGACGGAGCTTAGCGCGCGCGGCCAAGGAATTAGGGTATTGTTGATTCAGGAGAGTGGCGCAACGGGCGACCTGCGTCCGCTGACCAGTTTATTGTCACGTGACATATGATCGGCTGGGACAGGAATAAAAGAAGGGTTGTGTATGTATGCATGAGTATAAGTCAAAAATGAGAAATGCAATGCAATCATTATCCTACATTAGAGTTGTCAATTGTCAAAACTCATTTCACAGGTTCATTGTTAACCCTCACAGGGTAAACTAAAAGGCTGATTAGAATATTCGGAAACGGAAGAAGACTTTATGCTCTGTTCAGCTCTGGTCGTCCTTTCCAAATGATTGAGGAACTATGAAGGCGACAGAATAGTTTACGTCGCCCGAAGCCTGAGATTTTAACATTACCCACTCATATGCATCAGCTCAAAATTTATGTTAAATTATTTTCAACTTAATTGATAATTGTATCTCTGTAATTAGTACAATCACATCACATTCGTGACATAATGAGTTGCAGTCCAACCGGACCTTCATTATGACATTCATTTCATGATCCTGATCCTATACCTGCCAAAGTCGAGCCGTTTAGACTTGAAAGAATAGTTTTGACATTTCCAAGTCAATACGTAGAAATAAAGGTGGGGAAGGGAATACCAAGAAAAAATAACTTTTATAAATAAATTCAAACTGTGAAGGAAAAGGAATGCGTGACTCTTTCATTCGAACACTTTAAAAAAGTTCGTTGGGACAAGCAGCGTTAGAAACTGTACAAGGTCTTACCCCGTATTTATTAAAACCGAATTGTAATTTTACCATTAATTTTTTTGACATTAATTTTTCTTTAAAAAAGTAAAGTCTTCTGGATCTGCCCTGCTCATAAAAAATTCACAGGAGTATGTGTCGGACTACAATGTTGAATTTGTTCCTCCTTCTTCTGTTTTGGACATCTGTTGTTACTAGTATTGAAAATTCAACAGATTCACAAGGTAAGAATGAGTGGAGTATGAGAGTTAAAAAGCAAAATATTTTCCCTACTTATGGTTAATGAAAATCATGTTTCTATGAGTTATTATTAGTGATGAAAAAATTAGCATTCATTTTTACATGCGTGCCACTTTAGAGTTGCGTGTGAATTTTGACTTTTAAATTGTGTTACATAAAAATAGGTGGATACATATTTTTTGTTGAACGCGGAAATTGTATAATTCGTAATTGGTCCTGGAAAACGGAGCGAATATTTGCAATGCATTGTTTAAGAGATCAGATTCACATAATAATATGAGTAGTGTAGTGAGTGCTCTCCTCATATTAGTCATGCTATGTTCATCCATCCATCCATCCATCCGTCCTAGCCTACACCTGTCCGTCTGTGTCTGTCTTGTTTATGATTGAATTAACCGTGAGAACTTTCCCTGTGTTTTAGTATTATGTACAAAATGTATAAATGAAGTGGAATACCTCCATAATTTTCTCGTCCATCAAATTTAACCTTGCCATGAATTAATTGCATCACAAATTAAATGCATGGCTCCAGAGCTAGAGCCTAGATTTTGATGAAAAGTATTATGCAGAGTATATTTTTGTTTTAGTTAAATCTAGAACTACTTCTACTACTGATAATTTTAGTTTTCCATTTAATTCTTTGCACTTCATTTTTTTCTCTTTTAATTTTCTACATGCATATTTGAAACTAAAAATGGCAAGAATTGTTAAGTTGAATACGATCTCTATATTATTTACAATATTGGCCACGATTTTAATCTCAGGTAACAATTTTTAGCACAGACATACTTCAAAAATATCAAAAATTCTAAAAATAGTTACATTGATCTTCAAAATTTCTAATATTTTAAAATATACCTAAGTACTTTCATTAATTCAAATAAAATTGAATTAACAGATGGCGTGTCCGGAAACTCCTCCTCGCCTGCCCTCAACCAACTAACTAAATGGTCATCCATCAATTCCAACAAATGCGTGCCTTACGCAACCACAAATGGCGGAGTTCCAGTCCCAAGTCTCACTGCTTCCCAAGCCATTGGGTCAAGAGGTCACGTTCTCCTCCAAGACTCCTTCCTACTGGAAATGACTGCAAGTTTCAACCGTGAGAGAATCCCTGAGCGTGTTGTCCATGCCAAAGGAGCAGGAGCCTTTGGATACTTTGAAGTCACTAATGATATTTCTCATCTTACCAAAGCTAAATTTTTATCTCCAACTGCAAAGAAGACAAAAGTGGCAGTGAGGTTTTCTACTGTCGGAGGTGAATTGGGATCTGGGGATACATGGATTGATCCGAAAGGATTTGCTGTTAAATTCTATACGGAAGATGGGATTCATGATTTGGTTGGGAATAACATTGAAATCTTTCCAATCAGGGATGCAATGTTATTCGCTGATCTCAATCGTTCAAGGAAAAGAAATCCACAAACACATTTGAGGGATCCGACCATGTGGTGGGATTTTACGGCACTCCGTCCGGAGACTGCTCTTCATACTCTCCATTTATTTTCAAACAAGGTTGGGAAACTGATGGGCATTTTTTGAATCTTTCTTCAATTTTTTGAATTTTATTTTGAAAATTTTGTTAATTTTTTTTAGAATTCTTCACATTTTCCCAATTTCTTCAATTTTTTTTAAAAATTCCATGCCTTTTTGGATTTTTTTTTAAAAAAATGAGATTAATTAAATTCTTGAATTTTTTTGAATTTCCAGATTTTTTTTTTGATTTTCTCGTCAATGTCAACTTTTGAATATTTTGAATGCATTTGGGAGTTTGTTAAAAATTCCTGCTACTTTTGAATTTTTTCAAATGCATATGTCAATTAATGTAAAACGTAAACATAACTTTAATTATTTCAGGGAACGCCGAGCAGCTTCCGCGCGATGGATGGCGCTGGTGTCCACACATTTAAACTCGTCCACGCCAAAGGGCATGCCACAGTGTATGTTAAACTCCATTGGTTAAGCAATCAACCCAAGAAAGCCCTGACTCGTAAAGAATCCTCTGATTTAGCTGGATCAAATGGCGACTATTTAATCCAAGATTTATACGACGCGATCGAAAATAAAGACTATCCTTCCTGGAATTTATCCATCCAAGTGATGACATTTGACCAAGCCGGGTCTCATCCACAAAATCCATTTGACTCAACCAAACATTGGAGAAGAGAAGAATACCCACTGATCCCTGTCGGTCGAATGACCTTGGATCGTAATCCTAAAAATTACTTCACCGACGTTGAACAAATTGCATTCAGTCCATCCAACATGGTTCCTGGAATTGAGGCGAGTCCTGACCGTTTACTACACGCGAGAATGTTTTCTTACCCAGATGCCCAGCGGTATCGACTGGGTGTTAATTTCAACCAATTGTACGTGAACAAATGTCCATTCAAAATTTCTACTTATAATCGGGATGGGCAAATGCAATCTGGGTCCAATGGAAAAGGAAGTCCAAATTATCATCCAAATAGTTTCAATGGTGTCAGTCAAAATCCGGGAGGTGGCGCCGGCGTGGGCACGGGCGCGGGTACACCTGTGGCACACACAAAATTTTATGTGACGGGCGATGTAGATCGTGTGGATACAGGAGAAGATGATAATTTTAGTTTAGCAAGAATTTTCTTACAAAGAGATGTGGATGTGGAGGAACGGAATCGAATTGTGGAAGATATTGGGGATTTCTTGAGAAAAGCTGATGGAAGAGTTCAGCAATTATTTTTGAAGAATATTGCTTATCCTATCAGTCAAGAATTTGGGGATGCATTGAAAAATGAATTAGATAATGTGGTTAGATTGAGTCCAGCTCCTGTTGTTAATAATAATAATAATAAGTTTGTTCATTATTATTAATTTTAAAATATGGATGGATAGGTTATTCCGAATTTTTAATAAAATCATGGATTTGTGCATTAACTGAATCATAATGTGATATTTTTAATTTAATTGGTTTTGATTTATTTTTTTAAACATTCGTAAATTCTACAATAAAAGTAACTCATGAGTTTAGACTTTAGAGGTCCACCTCCACCATTTGTGGTTGAGCTACAAATGCAGCAATCCCTTGACAAACAATCTGTAGAGGTTGTCCAGTCTGATCACGTATCTTTTGACTGTCAGGGGCAAAACTTTGAATGAGTGTCGCATTATTGGTCAGTCTGTTACTCACTCGAAAAACTTGAATGATTGATCTCGAACCCCCTCTCCTAGAAAGCATAGAGTACAAATATTCTCCACTGGGAATAGTGGCAAGCAAAAACTCAGACAGTGCTTCGGTCAGACGATACTGCCACAAAACTGTTCCAGTCAACTTCCCGTCATCCGAACATGTAATTCTAGTTTCGGTCAACCGGGGTCCATCATCATCCGTCGTGTAAAGTCTTCCGTTTCCGATTGAAAATTTTGACCACCCCGCAGCAAGATTCCCAGGGATGGATTCGTTCACTATTAACCCTTGGTCGATTATTCCGCTAGAGGGCACAGTAAACAAACCAAGACCTGTGGGGTGAGATGACGTGTACACCATGGGTTGTTGGTTATTCTTATAACAATTCACAAATGTCTCTGGAATAAGAGTCAATTCAAATGGGTTTAGAGCGTGGATGGGATTCATGATGGGGTCAGACAAAACTGTTCCTCGTCTTGAGACATTGAAAACAGCAAGGACAGCTGGGACTTCCGGAATACGTGCAAGACCTGCTCTTACGGACACAATCACTTTCGTCGAGTCAGCACTGAAAGTAATGTGAGTCGGGGATTCTTCAAAGCGTGGTGGATACGGTTGACTTTTGCCCACGGGTTTAATTGTGTTTGGTAATAGGATTAGACATGTCGGGGTCACTTTGAAACAAGCCACGTTGTTAATTAAACCTATATTGAGAACACACATGACTTTCAATGTGGACGAATATGCAAGACATACAGGGAAATTCCCTTGACTCTTTACACTTGTGACGAATGTCAATTTTTCAGGGCTGTTAGGGTTAATGGTGAACATAATGGACACAGAGTCTGAGCCAGAATTTGCAACGAACAAAAAGTTATCTCCTGTAATCATGTAGTTAACATATGGGTATTGGTTGACGTGTAAGGATCCATTCCCTTGTGTACTGATTGTGTTGTTGAAGAGAAGTGTCCCATCTGGTTGAATGCAGTTCACAACCACCCAATTCCCTTCGTTGTTGGTGGCGAAGTAAACTGCTCCAATGCAACCACTTGGCGGTTGACATGTGTACTCATTGTTAATCGGCGAGAGAGAATCTGCAGGAAAGGTAGAGACAGAATTAAAATAAAATACAATAGCTCGACCAAAGTTTACATCACCAATAATTTAATTGTAATATTTTTATTAATGATAGATGTCTTCATTTTCCTTACCCGATGTTTCTGTAGCAACTGCTATAGATATCCAAATTAGTAGTGGCAGGGAAAATGATTCCAATGATATCATACTTGACTTTGATGGACACGACATCACAAATGATGAATTTAAAGTATGGATACCACACATTCACTGACTCACTTACTACACTCACCCTACAATGGTTTTTGGAAGAATGAACAAAATATTATATAGCTATTCGCCTATGCTAACAGTTCAAGGAGAATTCTCCTTCAATTGAATACTTTTACAACAAAAGTCACATTCACATTCATTTCCTTCCCTGTTTGAGTTTATTTTTGAAAGTCCCTTTTTTATTTTTACACTTGAAAGTTCGGTTCCAATAACAACAAGAATAGTTTCATTCAAGGTATATGTTTTTTTATGATAACCATACCTTACATGGCCAGAGACAAGAAAAAAATATATTGAATTATGCTTGCTGGTTAACATGTAATGACTACCCTTTAATCCTCAGTTAATCCAATGTCAATGTAAAACATTAGTTTTAGTCATAATTAAATTATTTAATTTTTATTAATACAACTCGTGGCAATTAAAATTAAACATAATAAAGCTATTCATCACTCTCGTAATCTTTTAATGGCAGACTCCAACCCCTTTGTAAAAACTTGAGAATTGTCTCCACATTTTGATACACCTTTTAAATGTCCCAATTCTTTCTTCATTGGAGAAACCAAATAGTTAATCATATCATCTTCAAAATTATATTTCAAGTATGGGCCATACACAGCTGCATGTAAATCCTTGTCATAGAACCAATTGAATCCTGTGTGATGTAAAACTCCAACACCCAATTCTTCTCCACTTTGGCACAAGTTTCCATAATTACAACGTGCATCCCAATAATTCCATCGACAGGGCAATATGTATAATTTATCTATAATTACCAAGAAAATTCACGTAAGAATAAGTATTAATTAATTAATTAATTAATTAATTAATAAAATATTAATTAGTATAAATTTTTTTCTAATTACCCAAATTGTCATGGAAAATCACATTAATAATCCCTTGATCTGCATAGAGTGATGTTCCATATTTTTTATAAATGGGCAGAATTCTATCTTGCCATCCAAAGTCCCGCATTCGTGTTAAATTCATAAGAATTACTCCAGCATTCACACCAGAGTGCTGACCTGCGAGTGGAGGTTTACCCTCTTGGTATGGACCGATAGTTTGACCTGGAAGATAGAATTCCTCAGCAATTCCAGCTATTTGGTATTCATTAAATTTTGAAAAATGTTCCCAAAGATGGCGTACGTCGTCTAGAAATAGTGTGTCCGCATCAATGTACAGAACAGAGTCCACGTTCGGTAACATTTTCTATAAATAATTATTAGTGAATTAATTAATCATTTTTAATTAATTTCAGTAGAATTTTAGGATATCACATTCTGAGCTCTTACAGGAATAAAGAGTCTCTGAGTTGAGCAAGCCTTAAACATGTACACCCACTCATCCAGATCTTGATTGGCAATCCCAGGATAGTCAATCGGCCGGATTTCGTAGGAAAAACGAGATCTGATGTGTGACGGCCAATTTTGCATCTAATGGATTGAAAAATACAAATAAATGTGCGATACAAAAATAGACACGGTAATCACGGTAATCATAAATCGCTGATCTTTTGGTTACTATGGTTATATACTGTACCGACATGTGTAGCGGAACACCCATGAAATCCGTTAAGATGATAAAGTGAACATGTGCCCTTGTCAGAGTCACCGTAGACTTGAGTAGTACGAGTGTCATGTCCAGAAACGCTGGGTCTTGACCACACGATGAAATGACGACATTAATTGAGTCCATTCTGTGCAGTCCATACCTAGTATTTTACAAAGGTAAATAATAATTGCATTATTGCAACTCTTGCAACTCCTAAATGACAATGTTTTACGTAATATAATATAATGAACTTTACCTGATTATTTTATCTAACGGCCGACGGGATGGCTGGTACTGTGAGTCATTTTGGTGTTTGTAAAAACCTATCCATATTAATATTATAAATACTATAAAAAAGACTTTTTGGAATCTCGTTAGATTTCGGACAATTTTCATAACGAAAGTACAAAATAGTTCACATTTCACTTTCACTCAACACTAAATGAAAAAATTCTATTCCGAGTAGTAGTTTTTTTAATGTATTCTGTTAACGTTATCTGTCTGCTTTGCTTTTGCGTGCTCAGGGTAAAATTCTGGCTATGACTATCAGCAGTGGTGTTGTGCCGTGTGTAACCGTGTTATCAGTTTGTTTGTTTTGTATGACACAGAGTACTCTAGATAAAAAATTATAATGTACAGAGTGTCCACAAAATACAAATATGTGTTATGTTGTATTTTAGAATGATATTTTATTCAAGATCAAAAATGGATAATACCTAAATAGTTGAAAAATTAAAGTGACTTGAATTTTTGTTCATACTTTTACCTCAATTTTAGAAAAAAAAATAAGTATAGATTTTTTTTTAATGTATCCGTAGTTTTCACAAATTAATTTATTAAACGAAAATGGTTCACAAAAATGGATTAAACTCAACATATGAACGTACTCTAAGAATCAGACGATATTAATTATTGAGTGCATCAAATTCGTCAACAACTATCACCAAGTGTAGGACAGAGAACTATTAAATATATAAGATTAAGATAGATTTTAGATAATGAGTGAGCGCAGAATCTGATTTAAGTGATCTTGTACACCATAAATACGTGGTCGTTGTCGTACGGCATGGCGAACACATTTCCAGGAGGAACGACGCGACGTAAAATCCCAAGAACATAAACGTGCGGATCAAAATTGCTCGGTCTACGCGATCCTTGAGAAAGTAAACAATTGCATGATTACACTGAAGAATTTCCTCAGCGCACTCGAGAAGTGCAACAAAAGCCTCCTTGGAAGCATCTGGTAACAGCCCGTTTGGCACTTCAATATACAAATTGTTATTCGAAAGAATCGTGTCCCAAGTAAGAATAGCCTATGGTGTTAGAGCATAACCAAAACGTATCTTGAGAGATTGTTCCCTGGACGTGTAATTTTTTTGAGTATTATTGGATTGGCTCATCTGGAGCTCATCTGCTTTCCCCACCCCGCTGCTCTCTGTCAAAACAGAAGACACGGTGTGGGGTACATCAGAACCACCACCGAGGCCCTGCGCCCAAAGTTATTACTGGTAATATTTACGGCTGGCATGTCTATAACTCCGACTCTTGATTTACTACTGAAGTGTAAATTGTGTGAATAATTCAGACCGAGGGTATCCAAACTCATACCTAGACCCTGACACGGTCAACAAAATAATGATGGAATTTTGAGTGAAGAAAAGAAATAGTAGACTGAGGACAGTAAGATGAGGAGGTCAATATCCACGTAGGAGCAAATGAGCCTAACAGCGTAGCAGTAGCACAAAGAGTTTGATGGTGAATCAAACCGAGCGAGTTTTCACTATATTGCAATGAACATCCTCTCAATTATAATTCAGAAAAAAAATCAATAAATTATTTCGATGTGACCGGTGACTGCCAATCAGCCTAATAAGAATCCAATACTAAATGGTAACAAATGATAATTAGTCTCAAGAAGAAGAATTTACATAATGTCCTCGCCATGACCAAACATTTATTCTGAAATCGAAATCGTATTACACAACATGCCGTTTTTTAAGATAATAATTAATTTAGCTAGAACAGTAGATTGATATATGATATTCACCGTTTTTTCTCTGAACACTGAACACTCTTGACGTGACACCAAATTTGAGAATTTTCTTCACTACGCAACGCAGTCTTCTTCTTGTGAACTCTCTTGTGATGAAGTAAACACCCATTCGTCTTGAACGCTTTCTTGCAAATCTGACAGACATATGGAGTAGCACTCCCATGACTTCTTCTGTGATTCCCCAAAACAGCGCTTGATTTAAAAGTCTGATTACAAATTGTACATACATAAGGTCTCTCTCCCGTGTGAGTCCTCTTGTGAACTACCAATGAAGGTTTCCGTTTAAAACTTTTTCCACACACTTCACAAGCAAATAAAGCTCTCTCATCAGAGTGAACCGTCATATGTCCAACTAACTCGATCCTTCGGTAAAACCCCTTTCCGCACACTTCACAAGCGAAGGATTTCTCTCCCGTGTGAAGCATCATATGATAATTCAGACCGCCTACTGTCTTAAAACTTTTTGCACACACTTCACAAATAACTTCCTTTTCATTTGAACCTGTATGAACTGCGGCCATGTGATAGTTCAAGTGATAAATTAACACAAAAGCTTTCCCACAGACAGCGCACTTGTGAGGTCTCTCTCCCGTGTGTTTAGACTTTGTGTGTATATCAAACTCAAGTTTGGATTTATAATTTTTCCCACACACTTCACATACGAAGGGTTTTGGACCGTGGTCTAATTTGTGACGAGTTAACTGTTTTCTTCGTGCAAAATTCTTCCCACATGTTTCACAATGGAATGGCTTCTCTCCTGTGTGTGTCCGTGTGTGGTTATTCAATGACATAGCTATGGCAAATGTCTTGTTGCAAATTTCACAAGCGTAAGGCCATTCCCCGGGATGCGATTGTTTGAAATGTAGTTTTAAATGTTCAGTTCTCGTAAACTTCTTCTCACAAAGTCGGCAGGGGTAAACAATTTTTCCTCTTTTCTTATTATATGTTACCGTTGATACCAAATTTGAACCAGTACTGTGATTTATTTCAATGTTAGTCTTCTCTTCATCTTCTTCACATTCGTTAGATCCGGCTAATTCGGAATAATCCTGGTAGTCCATTACGTCTACGTCTTCCACTTCAATCTTGATTTCTGAATCGATGATATCCGTGGAGCCATCAATGGGAGGATCCGACGTTGAAAAAGTAACAGTAGCTGGTAAATTCTCTTCCTCAATTTTTGAATTCGTAGTCGTGGTCCGGATTTTGTGTGGAAGGATGAAAACAGGATCCTCTACTTCTGGTTCAGAATAATTCAGTCGTCTTTTGTTCCGTAGATTGCGAGTGCTTCGTTTTGAATTGATTTGACCGGATTCGGCAGAAGTGTGACTTCGATTTCCGTGCCCATGAGATTTAAGAACATGTTTGTGTAATTTCAAAATAAGGTTGGCACAAGTATCACACGAGGGCTTCCCTTCCATTTCATCATCATTGAATATTTTACACAGTTCGACCAGAAGCAATTTGGAGGTGTTCGGAATCGGAATGCGTTGATAAGGGTCACGGCACATGTCATGGGCTGCTGTCTTCTCCACGGAAAGGGAAGGAATTACACGATTTCCTATTTAAAAAAAAGTATTTAGATGTATAATTATTACAAAAAAATTACTGGTTACACAAAGAGCAATCCCAAGGGTAATTGGACAACACACATTTGGCCGAGAACTTATATTTTGTGTAATGTAAGGAGAAATCCGTTAGGATAAAAACCTCGGGGATCAGGGCATCCAAACAGACTACTAG
Organism: Protaphorura armata; assembly: GCA_034700305.1. NCBI lineage: Eukaryota > Metazoa > Arthropoda > Collembola > Poduromorpha > Onychiuridae > Protaphorura > Protaphorura armata. The sequence goes on from JAQIXO010000841.1 coordinate 13,860, forward strand.
CGAAACAGCAAGTGTACCAAACTAACAATGATTTCATGATTTGATGATTTAAATTTTTGATGACAAATTCAAGGTCATTATACTGCTATTATGTATTAATACATTTTATACGATATTTTCACTCACCTCGGTCCGATGGACAGCCTGGAAGGATAGAATGACCAAGTAATTTGGAGGGGTTCGGAGTCGGAATGTGAATATTATGTTGATCAGGGTGGTCACGGCATATGTCTCGGGCGTGGGCCGATGCTGTTGGCGTCTCCATGATGGAATCGGATGGAGTTACGTATTTTCTATTTAAAAAATATATTGATATATTTTTATTACACAGAATTTGTTTTAAACATTCTGAATATCATTTTCCCTTACTGACAGACTGACATGTATTTATATTCCTGGTTTTGTTTCTGACAATTAGTATTAAAAAATCAGGTTTAGAATTCCTTGAAGGTGAAAGCAAAATATCAATTTCCTTGTAGTGATTATGAAAGGGGGTTAAAAAATTAAAACACGGCCTGTCAGTCCTAGGGGCCAGTCAAGTCTTTATCATTTCCTTGTTATGTATAGCAATAAATTATAATTTTATTATACACATATTTACAGTATTTTCACACACCTAGGATGGCAGCCCAGTAGAAGGATATGGAAGGACAAATCACCAATGTCTAGACGAACGGAGTAAAAAATTTCTAGAGAATACAAATAATTATGTGATGAAATGTAAACGACTGAAATAATCGACGAATTAATTGAAATTATTTTATTTAATTTTGTCACATGAGTAAAATTGAAAATCTGACCAACGTTTGAATTTGACGGGAAGAGAGTGTGTGGGAAAAATTGGAATTCGCAATATTTGGTATTTGTAATTTTTGTACTGGGACAACGTGTCATCCAACCCCATACATTATTTTGATACTTTGGATTAGATTGTTTGACTCTTATGACTAGCCACAGCGCGAACCATATGTGGAATTTGAACAATTTTCAATTTTCACTTCACAGTCGGACGAATGATTTCAATTTTACAATTTTGTCCAATTTTTAACATTTTCAATTTCAAGTTTATTGTGTAACCTCAATTTTCTTTTCATTTTGAAAACAGAAGACAGTGTTCTTGATTCCATTAATTTTAATACAATATTTTCTGGAACTGGGTTCTCAAGTCTCAAGGTATATTTAATTTTATTCAATTTTATTAATTTTAACAAATCGATTTTTTTTGCGATTTTGCGAATTGCGATCAGGATTAGGATTGACAGTCGATGTGTTTTTTCGATTCCAATTTAAATCCGTCATCCAATTTGTCTCGGCGCGGTGCCGTAATTTTGTCTGATTTCAATTCCATTAAGGACAGTATAGTAAACAGACTGGCATGGAGATTTACATGCA
>JAQIXO010000842.1:0-15242 GCA_034700305.1 Protaphorura armata
ATGTGTGATATCTGCCTGTCTACTCGCGACTCAGGATAGGCCTAGACCAGGCATAAGTCCAGAGTATAACTCCCAGAATTTGTTTTTTGTTTGTTAAGATGCCTTTCTTTCGTGAGACTATTTATTTACCTATATAATTAATAGTCTTGAGTTGGCAGTGAGGCCAGATTTTTGCTTATTTGATCATTCCAACCGAAATTCGAAAGCCAATAAGCAATAAAGTTTCATTCGAGGTCAATGTGGTAATTTATATATAATTTATGAATAAAAAATGTGTATATTTTTATTACAAATGTATAAATTATTTCACACCAAGTTATTACTAGTAGGTACTTGAAAGTATTTTGTTAGTTATTTAGAAACTCAATTCATTTTTACGACCCAATTAATTTTAAAGTGTTAATTATTTACAAAATAAATTTTTATTGATATTCTTTCAGGTCAAATTCTAGTTCGAAAAATTTCATTAAAGTTAAATTAATTAAAATTTTATTCAAAAATTGGTTAAAATTAAATTAAAGTTTTGAAAAATCAAAGACAACCCATGGTTGTAATCGTAATAAACGACAATGAGTGGCGTAAGGAATTCGAGTTATGTCAAACGATAATTTTAAGGTTGTGTGGAGTATTTGGTCAATACACTTCAATACAGTACACTTATTCGTACTACGATTACAAAGAATGAGAACAGCCAAGTTTTTAATTAGGAATTGAGCAATTCCACTACTTCCGAGTGGGAAAAAATAAACATACCGTATATTACCGAATAGAACCACTGCGTAGAAATTCAATTAATAATCTGCCATCTGGCGCAACGTACAAAACTCACGTAGTCTTTGAAACCCGAGATTTTTTTGTGCCCACCTCATATTCGGTAATTTACGGTAGTTTCTATTTGCTTTGAATACTCAATTTAATGTTCACTAACCACAGAACGTAGTGCAGGGCATGACAAAAGTCCCCCGATCAGAATTCGCTGTATTTTTGAATATGCATGTGTAGTTGTCCTTAACCTGATGAATTTAATCCCCATGATTTGGCAAAAATCACCCTAAGCTGTTTCAACTCTTATTGACGGTTTACAGAGACAATCCTTGAAATACATTAAGTTAACTATTACATTGCATTTGGAATAAGATGAACCATTTACAAATTATAAATAATTAAAAAGCTCCAGTCTTCAACAATTAGTGTTCATTTCAATTTCATATAGTAAAGTCCGAATCGTTAATTTATGAGTGCACTTTAACACCGTACCATTAACACGAGTTATGGGTCGATTCCACCATTCACCCATCCTTGTGCTTTAATTGTATTATTTATTATATTCATATTATTTTCTTATTCCTAGAATTTGAATAATTGAAATCGTGAGTAATTTACCAAGACTTTCTTACCAGGGTTTCGGTATTTTGCATTTTTCAAGGGTCGATGAAATTGAAAAATGAAAGATTTGCAAAATTGTGCAAAATTTGCAAAATACTGCAAGATTTGTTTCATATCATTTACAAATTTCGCGCATTTCAAGGATGTACGATTAACCCCATTTTGACCAATTTTCTTTATTTTGCAAATATTTCATCTTTCATCTTTCAAGACCCCTTGAAAGATTTGCAATTTTGCAGTGCAAAATAATGAAATATTTCACCTCTTGAAAGATATCCGAAACCGTGTTTCTTACTTAATGGGAACTAGGTGTTCGTCTTTAAAATATGACTGCACGACATGTCGTATAATTTCATGGAGGACATTACCATTTTAAATTATTCCTAAATGGCAGAGGAAGAATGAATGCTCAAGCTTCAAACCCATGTAATCATACTATATTTATGTTTCCTTATTTGAATTGCAGCAAATGTGGAACAACAATTATTTAAGCCAAAAAATATTTAATGTTCGTGTGCATGTCGAGGATTCTTAATGCACGCCATCCAATATTTCTCGGAAAATCAACTAGGCCAGATTCCAAAGCACTATTATTCTACCTGTAGACTTTGAACAGAATTGGTCAATCTTAATTGTGGATATTAAAATCATCTGGTACACAGTACACCATGATAACTGCGAAGGCTCTCAAGAAAATTCATTTCATTCTCCGTATTTATTCTTCGATTGGAGTAGTTCCGTGGGATTGGGATCCAAATACCGAACAACTCATTCCAACAAAATCCAGTCTACGAATCTACATGAACCGTTTCATTTGTTTAACCATCCCTGTCATATGTTCTTTCGTCACCATGGTATTTGGTCTGGATGTCCTTATATTCAATGACATGCCCTTTGAAACTGTCATTGTCAACACTGTAATTCTTCTGTGTGGAAACTTTATCAGTGCGTCCCTTTTAATCTCACTCATCATTCAAGATGAAGGGAGACGTCTTTGGAACACATTTCTAAAATCTGACAAACACCTCCAAGGTTATACAAAATTAATTAATTTTAATTTTATTTAAGGGTAACGTGTTTTTAAAAATTCGCTCCTAGTTTCTCTATTATTTTCTCTTCTTTTCAGACTCACTCTTTACAAAGAAGGAAAGAGATGAACTTTATGAGAACAACGACTCACTCATTGAAAATATCATAGGAAGACTGGAACATATCTCCGGGATACTTGCTTTAGCTGCTGGACTACTTTTCCTCGTCCAAGAAAATGATCTCAATAGACGCTATGTTTATAGACATTTGGAATACTATCTTGGTTTGAATTCTATTCTATTTGTAATTCCATTTGCAATAGGGATTATAGTAGCCTATAGAGTGTCAATGAGTGTCATAGCCCTACTCATTTACTTAACGTACTTTTATTTAGACTCCACTACATTTTGGTTAGAACAATTGATTTCAAATGAAAAGTTCTTGAACAAACCGTCCGTTCAAATAGTGAATGTGTACAGGTATTTACATGTTTGGAATCAACACTACCAAAGAACACATATTTGTGAAATTGGATTCCCCATATTATTTTCAGGAAATGTCACTGCGGTTCCTGTCATTAATTTTGTTATCCTTAAATTAATTGGTTCAGGTCATTTACACTTAGCAATGTTTATATTTATAATTTCATCCTTTACATTGTCCTTGATGACGACGATGATGATGCGTGTAGGGAAATTTGATAATTCTTCCCAAGAACTTTTGAATGTTTGGATTTCACGGAGAAGGAAAGACATTTTACTTAAAAAATTCCTCTACAGTTTTAGACCCCTCAGTGTGGACGCGGGTCAATTTTTCACTATCCAAGAATCAACCTGTTTTACACTATTTTATCAAGTGTTGGACAAAACCGTGATGTTGATCCTCTTGTAGACATTGTAACTTCTAATTAAAAATACATAAGGAAGTGAATCAATAGAATATTAGTATAATATGGCGAATAAATAACACATATTTCTTATATAGAATTAAAACTCGTGCTATTTTATTATTCTTAAATCGCATGACAAAGCATTCATCAATCCCATGTCATGTAATTCGGCATTGAATTAATAACCGGAGCACAGTATAGCAGTACCGATTTGTTCGTATAGTTCAGAATGTGTAATGCCACAGAAGACCCAAGCTTACACAATGTTCTTGAGCGCTACTATGGTCATTATTGTTGGGAAATTTGATAATTATTCTCATGAACTTGTGAATGTTTGGATTTCACGGAGAAGGAAAGATATTTTACTCCAGAAATTCTTCTTCGGCTCTCGACCACTCTCTATGAACGCAGGTCAATTCTTTACTATACATGAGTCCACTTGTTTTACACTCTTTTATCACGTGTTGGACAAAACTGTTATGTTGATTCTTTTATAGACCTCTAATATATTGTAAATAGAAGAAAAAAACACCCCGAGTCAATCAATAGAAACATTACTACATAATAAGGTATGAATAATTAAATAGGTAGTTCGAAGAAGACTTGAGCTATTAAATTATTCTCCGAATAGCTTGACCATGCAATAGAATAATTAAGCCCATGCATGTACATAATAAACTCTTGGATTACTAATAAAACATTTTTACAAAACAAGGCAGAGAAATTGAAACTCATTGACTTTAATTGTACAACTAAATGCTTAGTATGGCGTAGAATTCAGAATTACTAAGGATGGAGTGTAGGTGCTACCTACTCTCTTGACCAATAAATAAAACTATTACAGACTCTGACTCTGAGTAACACGGCACGGCAAGTGTATTTCATGAACCGACTCTTTAGATACCATTTTGAATTATTCATAAATATCATGAGAGAAAAGGAATAGTCAATTCTCAAGCCCACGGCCACGAACTCTGTCACTTGTTACATGCTTAATTGTTTACTCATTTGAAATTTACCTCAATGGAGCAAAACACAATTATTTCAATCGTAAAATATTTAATGTTCGAATGTCCAGGAACAGAAGTTATATTCTTATTGCACGTCACCCTTTTAATTTCTACTAAAACGGACTAGACCAGAATCCAAGACAGTATTCCACTTACAGACCTTGAACAGAATTACCTTAATGATATATTAAAACTTATGTAGCACACCATGGTTATTGACAAGGCTCTAAAGAAAATTCATTTCATTCTCCGCACTTACTCTTTGATTGAAGTAGTACCGTCCAAACACTGAACCAATAATTCCGACACAATCTCGTCTACGAATTTGCACGAGCGGTTTCATTTGTTTAACCATCCCTTTCTTATTATGTTCTTTCGTCAGTTTTGTATTTGGTTTGGATGTATTAATTTTCAATGACATGCCTCCTTTGTTTTTCTTTACACCCTCAGACCTTCAAAATGTAGATGTGTTCACCACAAAGTATTAAGTCCAACAGAAGAGGAGAAAACATCTCTGTACCGCTTTTATATTGAGATTGATCATTTTTGTGGATTTTAATCATTTTTTGCTGGTTTTAAATTTAAAACTCCTTGCCGTCGATTTAGAAATGTTGAATTCTTATTAAGAACACGTTGAAAACACATTGCCGTCGATTGAAAACACGTTGTACTCGATTGACTGTGGTCGCGTCCAATTAACTAGTATCGAGAAATAGAAAAAATATGTCTAAAAATCATTTAAAATCCATTCCATCTCCAGGGGCTACGGCTACGGCTGAGGTATGGAATGACTCTAGGGCTCTGACTATTATATATATATACTCTGATATAAATATTTAGCTGCTCAGTTTGCCTTAACTACACTTCTGTTTTGCGTGCTAGTGACATATCCTCAATTTAGTTTAATTAATGGTCGTATGCTCAGCAACAACACTCATCTTCGATGTATTGTCCATTGTTCGTAAATACGGAATAACCTCCTATGATTATTTAATTATTTTTAATAGTGAACGATGACAAAAGTAGAGAGCGACCAGGAAATCAAGCCAGCGTAATAAATAGGTACTTCGGTAATATTTCGTGCTAATATCATTCCGTCATAGGTTTAGAGTATCTTGCCAGAACTCCATGACCACCTTAACACAGACGAAACCGAATTTCTGCCTTTTTTGTATTCCTTGTACACTCCATGGAGTCATGGGCTCATTAGTAAATAATTATTTGAGTGGAAAGTCCATATGCATATAATATAGTACTACTACGCGTACCTTTTCAAATCCTTTTCTGCCCCAGACGATTCTCCATTTCCCGTCGCATTAATCTTATGGTGCGCGGTGTCCTCTTTTGTTCACTGCGATTCTTGATAGTTTTTGTTTATTTGTTTCCTTTGCGTGCTAGTGATATATCCTCATTTTAGTTGAATTTATGGTCGTTTACTCAGCAACAACACTCATCTTCGATGTATTGTTCATTGTTCGTGTTTACTGTGTGTTTCTACTTTTATAAATACGGAAAAAGCAGCTATGTTTATTTAATTATTTTTATAGTGTAAGAGGACAAGTTTTAGAGTTTAGAGCGACCATGAAATCAAGTCAGCATAATAAATAGGTACTTGAGTATCCCTACTAATATTTCGAGTTAACATCATTCCGTTGTAGGTTTAGAGTGTCCTGCGAGAGTGGAACAGAAAAAAGTTCTATTTCACAGATTTATTATATATTGATTTGTGTTTCCATCGTTAAGGCAAACTATAAGCAAACTTGTTTGTGTGATTGCAAAGGTTTTTATATGAATGCATATGCAGAGGTTCATAAAAAATCTCATATCATCAACCAATCAAACTAGTGTGTATAGAAGGCTTTTTGAGTCTTCATTCCCTTCCCGTCAATCAACGCTTAGATGACTTACAATTCCAAATCCCCGTATTAATTTTCGGTCAAGCCCAGTCCACTCCCACTACTTTTCTACTAATTCCAACCGTCTCAAATATCTTAAAATTACACTAAATATTAAAATTAACAACGGCCAAGTGTCAACTGTTTTATTATGGTTTCAGCGACACAACTAAGGAGGCTCGAGTAACTGTTAGAATAGATTCAACTCTGTCTTGCGGTCTAAGATTGATTATTGAGCTCAACTAAAAATGAGTAATATTTTTTTTCAAATACATGTATGGGTTACTGTTAGAGGTTCTAGTCTCAAACCGTCTCTCTATGCTAAACTGAGCACGGGTTCTCTAGTAAATAACTATTAGAGTAGAAAGTCAGTATGCATATAATATAGTACTCAAATCCTTTTCTACCCTAGACGATTCCCCATTTCCTGTCGCATTAATCTTATGGTGCGCGGTGTCCTATTTTGTTCACTGCGATTCTTAATAATATTTGTTTGTCTGTTTCTTGAATATTACCTTGAACTCGATATTAATAAATATTAGATGTATGAAAATAAAAATAATATTTAATGTCAACCAATAAAACTTAACCATTTATTTTGTACTATTTGGCTACCATTCACTCCTAACATCAAGTTGCCGAATTGTGAATTGAAAATGAGTTAGAAAACTTTATACCTTCCACACATGCTTAAGTAAATATTTTATACATAACCGGTTGATCAACTTTATTATGCTGTCTAGCTTTAAGTTTTGTTAGTTACTACTTAACAACGGTGTGTAGTGCCGTTTCACTGTATTCTAGTCCGATTCGCCAGCCTAACAAGTCGCCTAAAGACAGTGCGGGTCGCAGGTAACTCTTCCCACACGTATTAATTTTTTGTATGTAAAACATCAAAGTTGAAATGAAAATAAAGGCTTAGACGTATAGACCGAAATAATGAGAATACAATTGAGAATTTATAATAATTTTTCTCCTTTTTTAGAATACTTTAAGTATATTGCTGAAATCGATCTGTTAAATACCTGGACTGCAACTACAATTTGGAGCATGATAAATGTGGCCATGACCAGACGGCAGTCGGAGAAATGGATTTCACGTTGGCACATCTTCATGTCTTCACTCACACACAAAATTCATGGTATTGTAGTGAGACGACTGCTACCCCTTTTCTCTCAAGTGTGAAAACACAATCCCTTTCACTCTCACTTTCAACTATCGCAAAGACTCAGAACATCCAGCCCATGCACAAGAGAACGAACACAAGAAACACACAAGAAGCAAACACAAGACACGGTTAATTAATTGTGTTAATTAATAATTAAATAATTAATTGTTTATTCCCTACTAAATGAACACTGCCTAATTTAAACGTGTAAATTAAATTGAAAATAATAGATTGAAATTATTTTATTTTAATTGATCGAAGAGAGCTCAAATGACACACACAAGAAACGCAAAACTCCACACAAGCAATCAACGACCTTCACTCTCAAAGACTCCAAACTACACTTCCTCTCAACTCAAGCACCAAACGCAATCTGTCCTCCTCTCCATCCTACACACACAAAAGCAAACAAACATCACACATCTTACACAACACATAACCTCGCTCAGACCTTTCAGTCCCGAACGTCACTCTATCCCAATATCCCCCTCCCCAGCGGTTTGGGTGACCTCATCCAAACGTACTCAGGTCAACTCAATATTCCATCTCAACCGTATAACTTTATTGAAGCAATTTTGCGAAACATGCCTCTTCTGTAGGCTCGAAGTTTCGATTTATTTCAAACAAAATTCTTGAAAATTTTTGAAATCATCTCTAGATTTCCAACTTAAGTTCAAATTGATCTCTTCAAATCTCAAACTCGGAACTCAATTTTTCTCCGTATTTCCCAACTTCACAAGTATTGAACACAAATATTAGTTCAAATATCTCAATTTCTCAACTATTGAACACAACTATTAGTTCAAATATCTCAATTTCTCAACTATTAACCCAAAATTTCAGCTCAAATTTTCCCACTCTCAATTATTGAACCCAAATTTTGGCTCAGATTTTCCAACTTTTGAACTCACAATTGGTTCAAAACTCACAAGAATACTCAACATTACTCAAATCCAGTACACAAAATTCTAAACTTTTCTTAAGTGTAACTCAAAATATCACTCTAAACCTCTAGAGCACCATTTTATGCTCCTGGAACATTCTTTTCTACTACCTCTAAACCTCCAGGAAGTTCTGGAACTCTAAATACAAAATTTCTTCTGGACAAACATAGTAAGTCCTGGAACACTTCTGCACCTCTAGTTTCCTCGTGAATCCAGGAACTCAAAGATACTCAATGATTTCAATTATTGATGTGTAGTCCAGTTTAGTCCAGCAAGTTGTCTTCTTCCAAACGTCTAGTCTCCAAAAAATCTAGGAGCATCTAGTTTCCAATTATATTTCCAATGTCATCTACTAAAAATAAATTTCACTCAATTAAGTACCTTAAATGCCTTCTCAAAATTCTCAACACAATACAACAATTGGACAACATTTCTCAAATTTGCCATGGACATCAAGTTTTGTCAGCATGTAAACTTCACTATGTCACTTACATAAAAATTCAACAATTGAAAGACTCCTCTCAAGTCATTTTAGAAAAAGGAATGAAATTGTTCTGCCGGTATTTCTCTAAACTTCACCGACTTCGAATCTTTCTGTTGTCTTACATGTGGAGTTTCATTCTCAACTTCACTCAATTTCTTGGAATTTTCTGGTTTCTTAACTCGATTTCTCGACATTGACTCCGAATCAGGTAGTGGATCAATCTTGGATCTCATTTTGAACAACTTATCGACCATATCCGATTCACCAACATCATTTCTCAAATCTTTGACACGACTATCTCTCGCAGTCAGTAACCATTTCTTTCTCTCGTCATTTTCATAGTGTATTCCACTGAAAACTTGCTCCAACTCAACCTCAATACACAACCATAGTGCTTTAAAGTCTTGAATTGACTTTGCCAATTCCTCCTCAATCTTTGTTTGGTAGTGCTGTCTCCTGGTATTCCACCAAAGACTCGCACTCCGTCTGAAAAATCGATCACAATTTTGAATCTGCCATTTTTCATCCATACCAAAGGTTTCACAATCGGCTTTGTATGATGTCAACCAAACATTTACATCAGAAGTACCATCATACTTTCTAATTGACGCTAATGCATCTTGCACGGAATTCAATTTTATTGAACTCAATATCCATTTCTGTCCCACATCAGACAACCCCCGTATAAATGTCTTACCCAACACAATCTCATGTTTCGCATTTTTCAATTTCCAAAATTTTTCGAAACTTGACTCTCCAGGTATTTCGACCCCAATCGTATACCTCTCTGTGCATTCAATTAATGTGTCAGACTCACATGGGACCCTAATCATCTTCATTTTGGGACCCTCCTTAACCGGTTCAGCAATGATTCTATTTAACAAATCCTCACGAACAATTGATTCCTCTGAATTCGGGTCTACCAAAACTCTGATTCTGCCAATGCTATGCCCAAAGCTTTCAAATATTGTATAAAATACTTCATATTTGTTTTGGGTGCTCTCGACAACTCTGTCGGCGCCTACATTCTCAATTTCAATTTCTTCGTCAATTTGTTCAAATCTGACTCCATTTGAGTCATTTTTCGGTCTCAAGTTAGCATTTTTCTTTCTCGATCTTCTTTTATAGGAACTACTCTTGTTCACAACACTATCAATTTTAGAATGAGACGATCTCAAATCTGACAAAATTTCGACTTTATTTAATTCTGTGTCACTCGCAGTGACCCAACCATTTTCAAGTTCAGAATTCTCATCGAGTCTTGCTTGTTCAAGTACAGGAGCAACAATAGGTACAATATTTTGTGGCAAGTCTTCAGTTTGTATTTCAACTGCACAACTCTCAACCACATTTTGAGATGAGCCCAATCCCAATGGTTCAATCTCCTTGTTCCAAAACAATTGTATTTCCTTTGTGGTTACACAAGGATCGCTCAAATCTTTCTCTATACTTTGAACATGTAGATCGACAGGCTCACGATTTTCGGTATCTTCACTCGGTTGAACAAATTGTTTGCCAATGGGTTCACAACTTTCACGCCAGAACAAGCTACTACCTTCTCTCAATCTTGACTCTCTAAAGTCTTCTCCTACTTTCCAGCAAAAATCACGAACATGATTCGTCCCACCACAATAAGCACAAGGAGCCCTTGTCCTTCTTAGTCTCTTGGGCGGACTACTACTGGACATATTGCGTACACCAGGCTTTCTCATATTTCTCACAATGTCCCACAATTCCATATTCCGATTTTCAAGATTCTGACGACAATCTCGATTTCTGAATTCCCCGGGTAGTGCACTCAATATTCTGTCTACAAGCAAACCCGGCAAAATTTCTAATAACTTCTCGACAACCAAAGCAGTCAAGCGTTCCAAGTCTGATGAATGAACCTCCATCGCTTCCGAGAAAATCACCATATTTTCTACAAATGTTCTCAAATTACAGACAAGCAATGCAAACCGCCTCACAAGGTTTTCACTTTGTCAAAATCTCAAAAATTTCCAATTTTGTCTATTTCTCAAAATGATCTCTAGTGACTTTCGATTCTCTACGGTACAATTCTTCCCAATCTCCAATCTCAGGCAACTGCCTCAAGACTTCTCAACTCAAATTTTTCTCCGAGATCTCACCACAAATATCAGTTTCTGATGCTCTCCAATGAGGATCAATATCCAAACTACTCTCAATCTCTCAAGATTTCTCAATATTCACAAATCTCGAGACCTCTCAAATTTCAAAGCTTCTCTAGGCTTCTCAAGAAACCACCAAAAATATTCCAACTAGGATCATTCGTAATGATCACTCAACGTCCAATCCTTAAGTTTTGGACTAACTCTCCTTCTCAAAACCTCGCAGACTCGAATTTTCTCAATACCTCTCAAGATCTCTCAAAACTCTTGACAAAATTAGATCACTTACTAATGATCTCTCACAAGCTTGAATTCTCAAAGGCTCACCGAGCTCCCAACATTTCTCAAAATTCTCTTGTACTCGAGATTTCACAAGATTTCCAAGATTCCACAAAACTCCAAAGTTTCCGTAATTTCTCAAAAAAATTCAATCTCCAATAATCACTCAATGATTCCTCTTGAACCTTTCTTCAGTTCAATTTCTGAATCTCAATCAACTATTTCAATCTAAAATCCAGAATCTCAATAATTTTTGTGAAATTTGATCACTCAATTATGATCAATCAAAATCTTTTCTCCTCCAAAGCTCCCCTTCTAACCAAGACTCAAGATTATTTACCAATTCACAAAAGTTATTCAAAATCTGATCACTCACAATGATCTCTCAACAGCAACTTCTCAAACTCAAGTTTTGAACTAACTCTTAAGATTTCTTAAAATCCTTCTACTCAATATTTCTCAAAATTGATGCCAAAATAGGAGATTCAAGGATTTCTCACAAGCTTTACTTCTCAAAGGTTAAAATGTCATTTGTTTCTACCAAGTATGATCACTTAATGATCTCTCAACAAATTTACTTCAGAAAAGTTCAATTTCTTAACCAAATGTCAAGATTTCAATTCGCAAGGATTTTTCCTTGGAGTTTCTCAATCCAACAAGTGTCACTTCGCTCAATTTTCCCAATCTCTCAATGTTTCAAAGTTTTCATCAAAAATCCTCAAAACCCTCAATTTCAATTTTCACAGAAAATCCTTCTAAATTGACAATTACGGGAAATCGCCGATTCTCAAGATTTACAATTGTCAAGATCTACTCAATCCAGGTAGAATCTAGTAGAATCGTTTTGTATTTTGTGAGGTAGCCATTTGAATAATGAAATACAGATTTTTCAGAAATATTATTCTTGAGAGCGTACTTACCCTTTTGGTCAATTCTTTTCGGCTTCCTACAATTTTTTTTATCTTATCGAAAAATCGAATCGTTCAAATCCTAATATGAATTAAAATGAACATATAAAAAACAACATTCACACGGGTACAAATGAATGGTGAATACCTCCTCCCAAATATCCCCATGAAACCTAGATGTAAAACTTGACCTGACAGTCCACACATACATACCTGCTTCATATTCACTTGGCGCAAACGCAGAAAAAATAACCTAGATCTACCACAAAGCCAACTGGCCGCTACCCAATCCAGACCCTAAATCTACAACACTGTACTACCGCGACACACATTGTTTGCACTAACCGAGAGACCTACACATCGACTACACTATTTTGAGTACCTACCTCTACGGACATAGTTTATCATTATGAGCATTTTTATACAAGTTTGACCCGATGAAATGCTTTCATATTGCCTTTCGCATTCAGTGTAGTTAACGATAAGCAAAGTGACATTACCAAATTCTGACGTAATAAATAATTAATCACACCTAAATTGCTATCCAATTATAGACAATGGCATGGACGGAATTTCCAACACCCTTTCATTCTTTGTTCGGTTTACGTATCGCTGCTGCGCCTTCCCACATAAATGGAATGATGAAACACGCCTTGTGGAGTTTGCACAATCCAACTGCCAAAGGACAGTTTGGAAAATCTCAACACTGATTTCTTTCATCGTCACAGTCACCCAAATTTTGATGGAAATCAGATACGCTTTAATACTTGATCAAGATCTGACGACTATGATTTGCTTGCGACGAGTTCAGATTTTTTCGTCAACCTTTTTTCTGATCCTCCAACTAAATACAGTTTGGAATATCAACGAGTACAAAGAATTTATCAATCAATATCTTCAACTGTTTCGACTGTTTGAACGAGACCGTGTTCTCCTTCCAGCTACGCTCAACAAAATCTTTTGGTCGACAAGGATACTCATGATCTTCTTTTTCCTAAAAGTTCAGTTCGTGCCAATTGCATTCACAATTATCGTAGCTTTTCCTGAGGTTGACCCAAATATATATTCAAAACTACTCCCAGGAGTATTCAATGGAACCTCAGTTGCAGGACGTCGAGAGCACTGGAATCCGTTCGTTGCGATTGTATTTGGTGTACTTGAATTTGTCACTATGTGCCAACAGTTTTACCATACTCTTATTTATGGATCGTTTATAATTATTGCAACCGCTTCCACGATACTATTGCTCCCCGAAATGAAGTGAGTATTAATTATTATACATACAAAAAAAATCGAAAACCTCAGCGACTATTATATGAATTAAAGAAATAATTCAATTCAAAACATTTTTAGGAATATCATGGAGAGAAACTCGAACGTGACTTCCAATCCGTTTGATATGGACTATTTTATAAAATTCTACAAGTCTTTGTACATACTCTATCAAATATTTAACGATTGGGTGGCATGCATGGGTAACCCGAGTTCAACTTTGCTTGGAATGGCTATAGTTGTTTCCATTAATTACACTCTTATCACAACAACAACAAATTCGCTTGAAAAAATTACACTGGCATTTGAGGTTCTTTGCACTGTATCAGTCCTTGGCGCCTGCTTCTACACGGAGTCATTCCTGCATTTTCGTTCCAAGGAATGTCTTGACGTCATGGCGGTCAATAGAGTTGTTTTGGAATCAAAGTATAATTCTCGTCGGCTTTTAGGCTGCATGGATTGTAGAGCGTACTACGGGTCTTTCTTCTACCTCTCACGAACAACTATTTTAGTACTTAGTCACTCTGTCGTAGACTATACCATTCAAGCAGTTCTTACATTTCGTTAAACAAAAAGTTACATCGTATGAATAAAACATATTTATGCATCATCCTTTCATTATCCATCCATCATATACAGTACGGATCAAAACAAACCTTTTTAGTCGTTTTAATTTTCGTAATTCAATCTGTATCTTGGTCGGGCCTCTGATCAAATAAAGTCAAACTCTTCAATTCAATTATATTTCTATTTCAGAGCTGTTTCATTCAAAAGTGTACTGTGCGTCCGCGTCATATCAGCTTTCTACGCTTGCTCTGCGCGTCGTCTAATCGCAAAAAATGAGGGCTTACAATGCAACAGTCCTGTTACCCGCGGATTGATCTGAAACTTGGAGTGGTGGTCAACCCGACCTTGCTAACAACTAATATCTATGTTGTAGGCCATATCTCCAATTAGGCATTATCTACAATGCCCACGATTCCTCGCATTATAGACTCGCACAGCCTAGGCAACATGTATAATGCCTGGGCATTGTAGATAATGACCGGGCACTGTAGATAATGCCTAACATAGTTTAGGCATTGTTCATATCGCGTGTGGTATTTGGCCTGAAATGTTGAGAAATAATTGTGGATACAGCCTGGGCAATATGCATAATGCCCGGGCCATATACACAACGCACAGAATTTTGCGTCCAAGACAAATGAACTGTTGAACTTATTACTATTACGTGGTTAAATTTTTAGCACTAAAACACGACTAATTCTCTTTAGCAGAAAAGTGCATGTAACTTTATATTTAAGCATATGGCCAATGCCAATTTTAATGAGCAACTCTAATGAGCAGTCTCAAACCAACTACTCGAGTTGCATGGTCAACTAACCACATTAGATAGATAGGCTCACGGCCATCCCTTCTAATAATTCAGGATGAATTATATTCGACTAGTGAACCTCACCTAATTAAGCTAATGAGCTTAACTACATGTAGCATGTAAAGTGGGTCACTCTAATGAGTCATACCTCATTAAGGTAATGAGCTTAACTACACTTAGCATGTAAAGTAGGTCACTCTAATGAGTCATACCTAATTATTTTTTTGTATTGTTTCTGAGAGTCAGTCAAGGAGGTGATAAGGTCTAAAAAAAATCAGCAGGAAACCTTGAACTCGGCGTCGACCCCAATAAGGAGTATTGCGCTCGAACTCTTTCCGATACATAGTGGATGTGCTCAAATCCGTACTCACTCCAATGGCAATTACTGCCTTTCCACCATAGATGTTCCCTTCGTATCTCCAGTTAGAGAGCAAGCTGACGTCACAGGCTGAGTTTAGGGATATTAAGCCTGGT
>JAQIXO010000843.1:0-15240 GCA_034700305.1 Protaphorura armata
TATAGTAAGGAAAGACACAAGTTTCAAGTTTTAGTCTTCGTGCTAGAGTCCATTCGTTGCGAGAACATTCAAGGTTTACACAGTGCAAGTTAGTTGTCGTGAATTGGGGTTATTCGAGAACGCTAGGATTTACGACCCTAGTTGAAAAAGGTTACGGCTGGAATTTACGACTCCAGTCAGCAACATTTAAGAAAGAAGTTTGTAATAAGCAACCAAGTCACGAAGAAGTTAAGGGTGAGCTATCGAAGGCGGGAGATTCACCCCGTGGCACCAGACAGCAGTTGCGTGAATTACAACTTCCATGAAGGCTTGGCGTGCCCTCTAGATGCAAAATAATTATCTGAATTTGTCTACGATATTATGAAAATGACTTTTAGGCAGCCAGTTCCAAATACAGCCAACTGTTCTCTTTGTACATTCTTGTTCCTTGTGTAATGTATAGAAATATTTTTCTGACCAAATCTCAGAATAGTCAAGAAATAGAGCATTGATTCTCCTTAAGGCTGAATCGGGGGTCTGTTCCCTCATTCATTATTGTACATACGTACATACAAGGAGGGTAGACCAGGTGATTCCGTTAATTAGGAGGTCTCATTTTCGAAAATATTTTAGGTTTCGCCATTTTCCTCTCCTCTGTCTAGTGTCCCGTAGCAACCAAACCAAATTGGAGTCTGGAGCTCCAAAATAACGTAGGCTGGCATTGCCCATCTGATTACGTTGGTCCAAAACAGTGATTTTGGAACCACAGGTTGTTTTTTTAGTTTGTTTACTGAAAATGAGATCTCCTGATTAATGAAATCACCTGGTCTACCCTCCTTGCGTACATATACATACATCATTATTGTACTCGTCAGTTCTTCTAATATTTCAATTTAATATTGTTCAACCTATATATGTAGTTTCTGCATGAATTTCCTCCTTATAAGATTGGCGATTGGCCGATTGGTATCCCAACGAGCCCTACCTCGAAAGATTTCGATAACGCGTTCCAACGCTACTATCAATCAAAATTGACCCTGTGTATTTTGTATAGTTGTGTAGTTGTGTAATAATGTGTGTTTATTGTTAAATTTAAATTTATCATACCGAAAAAGTGAATAATGTTTTCCTTTTTCGAAGACTAGACACAATTGAAACACAAAGTGTTTCGAAAGATCCGCGATTTGGTGACACAATTTTAATTATTCTGTTTTACGTAAGACAAATACTTTTCAATTTATTGAATTGCGGTAAAAATATGTTCAGCTATTTCATTGACTGTAATTTTAGATGTTATTGTTTGAGATGTCCACAAGAAAAGTACATTTACCATTATATCAGCATCTCTCATTAATCGGCTATTCTATTCATTCCAGGCTTAGTTGTGACAAAACACATTTCCATTTATACGAAAAATATGAGTGGATTATGGATTTTAGTCGACATGCATAATTTTGTCCACTTTCATAATGCAAGCACAAATTCTACTGTCAATTTTTAGAAGATTTCAGTTCGCCATGTAGGAAAATATGAAATGGTGTGTTTCTTCAGTTTCTTATGATGTCCTAATGATGTCTTTGCAATATTTACTTTTCGTTAACAGCGAAGCCTGCTCAACCGTGTATTGCACTCTTCGTATTTCCTTGACTTTGTAGGGTATCATTCCCGCTCGCATTATAATTATAAGCAAACTCTCGAGTAATATGTAGTGTGAGCAATAATGGGTATATATGCAGTTTCAATGCAAATATTGTCTATCATCCCACCCAGCACTTTTGTCATTCCAATTTCTTTCAGCTCTTATGTACCTTAGATTAAGATTACTAGTTACTAATGTAGTACTAGCTGTGAAGTACAAGCGCTTTACCTCACAGCCGTTACATCAAATCCATATCTTGATCAGCATACCTTTGCAGGGGAGGAGCGCTGTATTTTCATCGGAGTTTCATCATGTCTATCATCTCTATTGTGAGACGGTGAAATGTACGTAGTACTTCATGAATCATTCCCTGATAATTTGAAGTTTTGACGGCCATTTACGATTCTATCACGATTAACATTTCCAATAATTATTTAACTACCTGTGAGTGTATTTTAACTCTTTGTACTTTCTTGATTTTGATAAGTGATAACTCCTACGTACGCGTACGTACTAAACACTAAAAAGCTCTCAATCGTTTAAACCTGACTCAGAACCTGAGGCAGTTCTTTACGGATATCATTGGTTTCCATTTGCAGTTCAGTATTTCCATTCATTCTTGTTTTAGGAAATTCTGGCAATCTGGAGAAATTTTAAATTAATATTTCAATATGGCGGACCCTGTGATTCTTAAAATAAAAACGGTTTCACAGGACATTTCACACCGGAATAAAGTCAACGACTCCCAAATAAATGAAAAGTTACAAAATATGGGACCATCCATGGAGAACTTTTCTGAACAATGGGTATCGTTGGTTAAAATCCTTCGCATTATTGGGTTGTTACCCGTGGAAATTGAAAAGCCATCGATTCCCAAACCTAAAATTGTGTATCGTTTCTCTAAATATTCCGCAATTTTCGCTTACACAGTGATTTTTGGAATGCTTAAACTCATAACATTTATTATGGAATGCATTCAAGGCGATTTTCTAATAGGGGCTTCTAATAATGGGCCTGATAAAAAATATGATTTCATGGCTGGCATTTCTGGAATCATGCAATACGTAATTCCGACAATCAGTTTTCTGGAATGGGTTTGCATAATTTGGTCTGCCCCTAAGTTCGTATCGTTCTTAAATTCTTGGCAAAAATTCAGTTCCCATTTGAATAAATTCTTGAGCCCAATTCATTTACGTCAGATTCAGCTGCATTCGTCCAAATTAAAAAAGCTTAGGGTTTTCTTGATATTTGTCCCTGCAATTATATCGCAAAGTATATATGTTGGAATATTCGTGAGTCAAAATCAGAATCCCAACTCAATTTTTCCGGTGCATATTGGAATAGTACATCAAGTCTTCACTCAATTCGCACTCATGGTTGAAGAGACAAAAATTGTTCTTATGTTTCAAACCTTGTCAACTGCTTTCCAACAGGTACGAATATCCAATTATTTATCATTAATTTCATTAGCAGAAATGTTGTATAAAAAACACTCATTTCCGTACATGCAGATCCGCCATGGGATAAAATCAATGATTCAAGAATGCAAGTGCAACGAAAAGTCTTTCAGAGATTGGAAAAAAGCAATTCAAATGGTAAGAGATCAAGTACGCGTAGTCGCTGAATGTCAATCTCGTCAGCAAATGATATTCTGTGCATTCATGACTGTCGTGGGAAGTTTTACCATCTTCACGAATATTTCAATCTTGTCTCGTGGGAATATGGCTTATTATGAAGGTCTGTTCTATGGCTTCTTTTGTGTCGCATTTCAATTGGTCAGGATTTATTTGAAAGGATATTTCTCCGAAAAGATAACACGTGAGGTAAGGATGTACAACTGTGTATGTCTACTTCCTCCATCTCTCATGAACAAATTCATTTCGATACAAAGTTTTTCGTCTTGTTTGTAGGAACACAATATCATGACTGAATTGATTGCCTGGGATTTGGAAGATGTGAGTAATGTTGTACAATATGAGGTTAGTAAAAAAGTTAAATTAATAACCAATAAATCGAAACGATTGAAATGTCTGTCCGTTATATTGTAGGTAAAAAATGTAATTGATCACTTGTCAATGCATCCAAGCAAAATTGTGTATTGTGGTTTGATCTCTTTGGATAGAAAGTTGGTACTCTCGGTAAGAAACATGTAGAATTTAGTATTAAGAATGTACTTAAACATTTCTAATTTTAGGTGTGACTGTTTCAGATCGGGAGCCAAATCATTACTTATTTGATTGTTTTGATGCAATTTGATGCTTCAAACTCCTGAACGATTGATGGAATCTCTATTCTTATAAACAAACTGAGATATGTCCCAGTATATAGAATAGAATGGAAAACAGAGCAGAACTTTTACTTGTCATGACCCACCCTGTACGTCTGATACAATTTTCAAATCACAAAAGTTAAGGAGTATAATATTTAGTATCACAACCACAACTCCAACTCCAAGCACCAACATCTTACATCCCTACGTTATATAGTGCCGTCGTGATGTCTCTTGACATTTCTCCATATATAATCTCATCCTAATCAATTTCACTGATTATTCAATATAATTAAATTCACGGCAAGTAAAGTATGCAATTCATGGCGCCATACATTCTGCGTGGTCTGTCTTTAATTTTCCAATTCTCGTTTTATCACCCTGCATAATTTAGATTAGAATCATCACATAAAGAATCGAATCACTCAAACAGAATGAATAGTTTTGTCTTACATAATTATTGCACTGTAAGTTCTCTTAAGAACAGGTTTGAAACACATTTAGAGTGGAACATTTCCACATTTTTCATTCTCCAGTTCAGCATCCACGGACTGTAAATGGAATTATATTAGTACGTACGGAGGGAAAGTCATATCGCCATAAAATGGTGCACTTTTCAGAATATTGTAATTAGTAAAATATTCTAACTGAAATTCAGTTCGAATAAATGAACTCCTCATAACACATTGTTAGGAAATTAGGAACATCCCTTGCCTCTTCGCTGCTGCAGCATGAAAATTAACTGAAATAAATGGGAACCAACATTTGCATTTACAGCATGTGCCTTTGTCATGTTGACTGACACCAACGATAATTACAACACCTGATAATATACAGCATGCAGCAGGTGCCCAGCGGCTGACAGTTTTCTTCTTGAATAGAAATTGAATCAACTAAAAAAAATTAAATTGGATAAAAATTGTAATCGGAAGGAAGAAAATATCATGAACAATTTTACATAATCCAGTCCAAGTGGAATTAACTCAAACTGACACTCAGCTCATTAAAATTGATTGTCGTATTGTCATTGCCAAACTACAACTTCCCATTACATTTCCATTCCCCTGGCATTGAATGACTGAGTGGTTCAAAACTCGTTTTTCTCATGGAATTACAATTGAAATCCCAAATTGTCTACCAAAACCAGACGGTTTACCCCAAAACTGGAATCATTAAATTAAATTCGACCTTAATTTTAATTTAGTCATGAGGACAAATTCCAATAAAAATACTGCAAATTACTGCAATGACTGAAAAAAAAATTTATTGAGGCATTGGGTATAAAAAGTCCAACCTTGTGTCACTATTAAGTCAGTTTATTGTTCCCTTGCACTTGCACTTGTAGTAAGAAAGAACTACCACAACTTCAAAAGTATTATTTTACGCAATCCAAATCATTATGTCCGGAAATTCTAAAATTGTCATGGTTCTTCTTCTCATCGGTCTTATCGGTAATTTTTTTTTTAGTTCTTTTTACTACATAATAATTTGCTATAGTTTTAATTTATACTTATCATATTTCTATTCAATTTTGAATAGGTTTGACCCAATGTTATCCTGGTCGAGAGTATCGTGAGGAGAAGTGTGACAACGAATGTCCATCTTATGATCTCAATGACGTTGACTCACCACCACCACGTGGAAAACCTTTGACCTGTGGCAGATGCTGTGTCCGAACTAACATGGCGCAAGGTGGTTCATGTTTTGAGGGTCAATGTTATTGTCGCTGAGGATCAACCAAGTATTTTATTATTTTAGATAATTTATTTATATTTTTCTGTTGATTTAAGTCTATGTATAATAACATTACGAGTAAAATCACGTATAAAATCTTCACGTAATAAAGCGGAAATTGTAGCAATAATTGTACGAAGTATGTATTTATTCAATTTTACTTTAAAATAATAACTACGACATGAATGAAACCGAAAACTTCTGTAAGCAATTATTTCTTAGCCTCCGGATTATTCAATCGAAACGTTTCAACAGCTTTTCTGAGTTCTACCATACTCAAATCTGGAAAATATTTTTCAAAAATTGGGTACACATCTTCATACTGATCAAATTCATCCACTTCCAATGAATCCTTAGTCATGACCATCACATTTGTTCCCACGATAATCACAGCTTTAAAATCCCCATGACTTGACTCCAGGTAGCGAAAGGCATAAAGATTCTTTAAGAAAAATGAACTTGGATCCGTGAAAATTGTAGTCATGGCTTTTTCAAACTCTTCAAACTTTCTCGGCTTCAAATCCGTCACGGTCCGGATTTCTTCCTCTGCGATTCTCTGAATATTTTTTCAAGAAAATACACACATTAATTGACATTCGCCGTAAATTCTTCGTTATACAGTGATGCACTTACATAGTGACCCTTCAAGGGGTCTCCTTTGATATGAACCCTTTGACAAATCCCTTCATCGTTCATCCGATACTCAACCCGAAAACCACCAACCATGTACGAGTATGGGAGTTGATACAAAGGAATCGGTTCAGACGGAAATGGAGCACCCATTCCATAATCAACCATCAGAAGTTGGTCCTTCTCGGTGTCCATCCGGATAACACAGACCGGATGACACAATGGAATGTCTGGGAGCAAAGACACATTGGCCCCAACCACATAAGCGTCATAACCAATTGACACCAAGACAGATGCAAAGAAATAATTGTGTTCAATGCACATCCCTCCTTTTCCATTCAAACATTTCTGTTTGGAGTCATCTTTAGTCGGACTTCGTCTTTTGTCTGGGTCCAGGGACGCCATGCTCACATTCTGTTCAGAAAAGGAAGTGAAATGTAGTTTCGCCTCTAATACAATTTATTAACGTTAATAAAAAAATATCTCTACCTGGAAAGAGAATTTTGGATGAGTTCCGTATCTCTCCGTGAGTAATTTTAATAAATCCCATTTATTATTTTGGAATTTGTGTTCCCAATCTGGGACTCGGAGATAAATTGTTAAAAATTCATTTAATTCTATTGTGTTTAAAAGTTTTTCCATTTTGGTTGTTCTTGGTGTGCAATGTTAATGTGACAATATCTGAATGACAATCTACACTGAATTAAACCGAAAGAGAATAAATTGTATGGTTTTATAATGTTACAGTTCTACAGTACAAATGCTTGTCGCCTCGAGTTTTACATTTGTAATAGTGATAATTGGAATTTTGATAAGAACAACACCATGATGCTTTAAATGTAAAAGCCGCCCGCCTAATTCTCTTATCGATAAATGTACAGAGTTTTAACGCTATATGGCATATGGCTAAATGTAGAGGACTCATCACCATACCGTACAATCGAACACCGCACTACTGATAAGACTAACATGTACATGTACAAAATTCATTCTCGGTTCACTAATTGATTACATATTTCCACCCACATGAATGATGATGAATATTACTTACCTCTCTACTAATTAAATCGAGCTGAGGTAATATTTTCTGTCATTGACCATTGACACACTCAATACTCGTTGGTATCGATGTTTTTTTCAAGAATTGAAAAATGATCATTGACAATACTACGAATAACGAACTGATTAGAATTGGTATACCTCAGGTTAGACAGTACAAATATATTTTATTGCAGTTTTTATTTTAATTTTTATTTAAGGACACTCATGCGCATTGAGAACACAAAAAGTTCCTGTTGTTAGGCCGTGCTTAAAATCAAGAGGTCAACTGTACGATCAATGATGATAGCACAAATTGTGTCTTTTTGGAGGTAAAAGAAACTGCCAACTTGAAACCGAATTATTGCAATTGACCTGAGTTGCGCCGAAAAGTATCGCGTACTATATTTTACCTTCCAACCTTTTAATATAAATTTTGAGATTTCCTCAAATTGAGACAATCGATCAAAAATCCCGAAATATACTGCGAGCAGTGTAATTTCAAATATTCCAGCACAAATGAAAAGGAGCCCCAATTGGACTTTTATCAGTAAGTACAGAAAACCAATGTGTAAGATCAGGGAAACTGTCAAGATGAATGGGATGACGAATTCGAACAAACAACTGTTCGCCAAATTAACGAGTATTTGAAAACATCTGTAGTTGTGGATCCAGTTTCTGTGTGTTCTCAAGGTGGATAGGGTTGCGGTTGCGGTTGATGTTGTAGACGCGTTTGTAGTAGGCCTAAAAATATGAGGGGTTATTTATCGCACTAGATCCGATCGACCACAGATTTTGTAACTTACCTCAATTCCTTGAACAAGTTCAGGCCAATAAAAACAGATGGGGCAGCAATTGCTAAGTATATGAATGTTGTGGCCACGCCTTGAACTGTGAAAACAAACTGACCCACGAACATGAATAAAACCCAAGCAATTGAAAAAACAGTTGAACGGAAACCGTCAAACCCAAAGGTCTCTTGTTTTTTCCAGCAAGTCTCAAACAATGGGCGCCAAACATGAAGCCGACAGTCAAAGAGGTAAACAAAGGGAACAGAGGCTGAGAAAACTAGTAGTGACAAAGTGAGAAAGGCCAACAAACCAGGTGCCCAATTTTTTGGTTGCTTCACATTCGGCCTGGAATACCTTCCTGAAATTATCAAGCATTGAAAAAGTATTGTAAAAAATATAAGAACATTTTTAGGGGGTGTAATATTATTTGTACATTGATATTTTAACTCTTTAGTACGCCAGACCTACCAATGAATTGTTCAAAATATGCCAACTCGACGTTCATTACCAATCGAAGATCTTGACATCTTAGGCATGAATGCAAGTCAAACATGATGGACCAAAGGTAACCAGCAGTCAGGACGACATGAAAGATCTCAGCTACTTTTCTCAAGTGAACTTGACCACTAAACACATTTCTTACGGCAGAAATTATAAGAGCTCCTTTTAAAATAGTTTCGATGATAACCCCAGTAATCCATAAAATTTTCTCCCGAGTCGTCTTAATTAGGATGACATTTCGTGTAACCGGATCCCAACGAAATGGTCTTCCAAAGTGATATCCACATTCAATGACATGTTTGGTCACTTCAGAAGTGAGACCCCACTCCATTTTCCCACTATTTCAGGGAGTATTTCTCACACAAGAGAAGGAGACTGAAATTGTAATCTCTGCATTCGCATTCCAAGAAAAGCGAACTATGTTCATTTACAATTCTGAGACTCAAGGAAGTTTCCAATAATTAAAAGCCCAAGCTTGCTGTACGGACAGCAGTTCGCAGGAATAAATGATTTTCCCATGTTCTCGGAGCTATTAAGAATTTAACAAGGGAAATTAAGTTGAACTTATCATGTAGCAAATGTATCTATCTTGTTTGCTGACAATATGCCATTTAAGTGGGAAGGTAAGACATAGACAAGGTAAGACTGATAAGACAATTCCGGGTAAAGGTAGAATTATTTATGATTCATGGATTCGTACACTCTTTGTTGCTTGTAACAACTCATAGAAGGACTAATCAATTTGATTCAACATTTCAAACTAAATTACAAAAAGACGAAAATCTAAACCTTACGTACATCAATTAATTTTGAACAGAACTTTGACTTATTCTGGAGATTCTGCACGTCCAGTCAACACAACCAGTAGAAAGTTCGTTTATACGCTACGTATTAGTAAATTTTAGATTATATCCGGGATTAAGGTTTATTCATTAGAATGCAAATACATGCACAATTTGGTCGAATCCCATAAATGTACTGACACTCCACAGACGTTCGTTATGTGAAGATGTCCGCTGTACAGAATTATCATTCATCTGGACTTAAACCACATGGTCTGGTCCGAATTTGAGCATGGGATAACATCATTTTGACTGCAACTAAGATAAAACACAAGAGATCTTAAGAGAATCGGTTACTTAATTAAACTGAATTACCTACAGGTAACTTTATATTAACTGAAACGTACCCCATCTATGTCCAAGTACCGGAGGACATCCTGCATGTTCACTTCTCAAGTCAGGTTCTCCATTCTTTAGCATATTGTACCAAAAGACAGCAGATCCTTTAATGGGTTTTGAGTCAAAGAGTCAAAACTTTTGACGCGACTAGCTAAATTATTCTTAATTTAAAATTTATTTATTCATTCAGAAACCCGCATTAAATTATTTCAGAAACTCACATAGAACTCATTTCCTCAAGGAACATTTAAACCAACGTAAGTATGGGTTGTTTTTTAATTCTCCGTGCGGTATTCCAAAATTTTTAGGTAACGACGCCGAGATTCAATTCAAAGCGGTGGTCGTCGCAAACATATTTTAAAAAAGAACAAAGACACATTCCAAATGCTGGTAACAGATTATAATTTAATCATTAATTTAATTTTTAAGCTGACTGGTTAACTTTCGTGCAATTCTATCAATCTGTTCTATCTCCTGAAGAAGAAACCAACCTGGTTTTGAAAGCTTGAGAGAATAAAAAGATCTGTTTTTAAAAAATGGCATCAGATCAATCCATTCAAAATCCATACAAATTTAATTTTGAATTTTCCATTGCGTCCTAACACTATAGAGCATTGGTCAGTTTTCCATGTGGTGGAATTGTTTACTTGGTTGCATTGATTGAGCGATCGAGTGGGATTCTGACGGGTAGACTGGAATCCACTGCACCCATCAGTCGAATCAACAAAGACAATGGGATTCGGTGTGACCTTGTGCCATGGGATGGAAAAACCTTATAATCCAAGGAACCATTGAGACCGTGTACAGATGACTCCAAAATGGTTCACCAAATTGATGACACAAGATGGAGAAGAATTGTCTTGGCCGACCATGTCAAGAGTCCTATTCAATTACCGCGGGGTCATACTTGTTCGTAACCCATGGCATGATCTCCTCAATGCTAGAGCGGACACTCGTTCAGAACTGCGGAAGTGTTTCGTGGGAGGATGTTCGAGGGTCAAACGGGAGCTTGTTGAGAAGAATGATTTTGAACTAGAAAGTATGTATGTCCGTAATTATTTACTACTCGCACTATAAATAATATTTTTTTTACTTCCTCAGATTTCCTAAAATATTTTGAGTTTGGATCTAAACTACTGATTGAGGGTCAAGAACTCTCCGCATGGATCTGACCTAGTTATTATAAAGTATGAAGAATTGATTCAAAATCCAGAACTCCATGTCAGAAGAGCCTTGAAGTATTTGAATGTGACTGACTGTGGATGAAGGGAGATTAAAGTGTGCACTGGAACAAAGGACCTATGACCATGTACACATTCCAGACTCAAATACAAAGTTAATTATTTCGTATTTCTTTCAAAAATCCATGGATTCGAAGGCAAGTAAAATTTTAGAGGATGGAATGGAGGAGATCAATGAAATGTTACGTTTGAAAGGAGTTGCTGAACAGTTGGACTATGAGAGACCAAAATATTCTGATATTCTCAAGATGAAGCTGGAGTACACAACAAGGGCTTTGGTCGGGTAGAAAATACATAAATCATTATATATTATTATAAATAGAGGAATATGAATGACTGTCTGGGTAATCGGTCTCCCAGGCCTCAGCCTGTAGGAGATAATCGGGAAGGCAGTCAATTATAGCACACAATTTACATAGGTATCTATGTAATATTTTGTATTAAATTTTAATAAAATTATGGACGAAATAAATTTGGGATATATTTATTATTAAATCATTACAGTTATGTAATCGGCAGCAAATAATGATTATAAATTGATATGAAAGGCGGGTTAACGTATTTAATGCTCCACTGAATCCTAATGCAGTTTAATATAAAAAGTTAACGTACATATCTGTGTTTTTAACATTTTTGAAATGGAATACTTTGTAATGAGGACATTAAAAGGATGACATCATTATAGACATAACTTTGGAATGGAAAATGTAAGATAAAAATGTGAAGGAACATGGATAACTTAGGGATTTAAATTCTTGCAGCTTGCGAAACACTACTATCTTGGATTCTATGGACTTTTAATACTAATGTCTTTGCTCCATCCCATTAAGCGATATATTTTATGGAGTTACAGGAACGGACTGTGGGTTTTGAAAATAATCCGTGGGGTCCCAAGCTCGTTTCGTACGAATCAATCTCGGCAAGTTCTGGCCGTAGTACCGCTTCAAGTAGTCCTTCAGATCACAGTCCACGTAATTTTGATAAGTTTCCCCACTGTCCGTTGGTTGAGCTGCCTTCACGTATTGTTCAAGCCATGACCATCCTTTTGTCACTTCATTCTTATCAGGATCACCCTCATAGCGGATAATAACAGAGTAAAATGATCTTCGATGAATGTAGTTCATTTCCGTCGGAGGCGCCATGTGTAATGCACCACCCTCAGAGAAAAAATTTACGATGATGTTACGATCAGGAGTTTTTTCCAATAGTTTCCCCATATTCTCTAAGACGCTCTTGTCCACCGATTTCTTCACATGGTACGTTCTCTGTTTGACATAACGTGGATCACTGTTCTCCCTGTGAACATTTTCTATTCCCATTTCTTTTACAGTTTTATTACTCATGACTGGAGCATAGCCTCTGAACACCACAAAATCTATGAAAACTTCAAACGTCCGCTCTTCAAAATGTCCATTGGGTGGAAAAATTTCTTGAATATGTTTCATCAACATTTCCTTCCGATCTTGTAATTTTGAAATCGTTTTGTCTCGAGTGTCAACAATTTGAACAGTAATTTCAGGCCCCCCATGCGTAAACTTTCCAGCAATTTTGCCTGTAAAATAATTAAGGTACATACAATCTCATGAAAGTACAGAGATAAAACGTCTATGTACTAAAACGTCTAGTACTGGAAGTATTAGAAGGGAGGAATAAAAACGAATCTGGTCACACGTAATAACTGTCCCTTCAGTGATTTTTATAATAGAATTATTGAACGCATTGACTAGAGTTGTATTACCTACGAAATATAGTTCAGTATGTACAGTTGGTGCATTCTTCGCCACCCAATTCAGCCAACGTTGATAACTGTCCAAGACATCCGTCGAATATTTCAAGTCATAGTGAATTATTACCTCCACTACTCCAAGGTTTGAAGCTTTGAAGAGTTTAAATTTGAAACTCGTTACAATTCCAATATACCCAGATCCGATCCCACGCAATGCCCAGAACAAATTCTGATTCTTGACATCATTGACGGTATGAACAAATCCATTTGCGTCCACCATGTCCATTTCTAAAACATGATCAATTGCCAATCCATAAAGGTTGGAGTAAAATCCTTCTCCACCGCCAAGAACATGACCACCAAGCCCCAACTGCAAGCAAATCCCAATTGGAAGTCCAAATTGTCCGTTCATCCATAGTTTGTAATAAACTTCTGAGAGTAAAGCTCCTGGTTGAATTGTCGCTTCTCCTTTGTTTTTGTCAACACGCAGTTTTCTCATGTAGAAGAAATCAATGACGATAGTGTCAGGATTGCCGAAAGAGAAGGACTCATAAGAATGACCTCCACTTTTTGGAATGACACGAATACCCGTCTCGGATGCACACAGAACGGCCAATTGAACATCTTTTGTACTTTTTGGTAAGAAATAGGCGAGGGGATCAATGTATGGTATGCGGAGATTCCATTGGTGATTCACTTTATAATAAATCTCTGGGTTTGATGTCTTCGTGACGATTAATTCCGTCTTGGATAAAAATCCTTTCGTTTCAACACATTTTTGAAATAATGCAAGACGAGCAGAATTGTCAGGTAAAAGTGCAAAAGAGATTACAATTATATCGAATAAAAGAATGAGTCTGAAAAACATGGTGAAATTAGACGAAATTATATTTTTAGGCTTTAAGAATGGATCTGAATGAATCAAACTAAACTTTATTTTTCACACTGAGAGTTTCTCATGCCTGACATTATTCTCTGCCCTGGATTGAAATTAGATCGACAGTTCAATCCATTCAAATCACTTTATTCATGTGTCATATAGATGAAACATATTGTATTGTTTCCATTACATTGGAGAAGTTCTCTCACTGCAAAACTTTCCCAGTCATGAAACTCACGCACCAAAATGTTTAAGCAATGGATTTTTTACTAGTTTTCTGCAAGTATGAAAAAAAACTCGGTCAGATAAAACTATTCCTCAGTCACAATACCCCATAATTTGCGTGTTAGACGTGGATTGTCTCCCTCCTTTTGTGTAGAAGGACTTCGACCAAAAACACATGTAGTTATTCAGAAGATAACCAAAACTGGGTGTCCAGAATTTATCTGCATGCCAATAAATTTCCGGCAAATTATTATTCACAATTCAGTTCAGCAGCACGCTATAAGCTATACAATAAAACTAAATCACATGGTCGGAAAGAAAAGCATTTTACCTTTTTTTATTTCAGATTCATAATTTGTTCCTATGACGTGAATTTTTTCTTAGATTGACAGCTGAATAAACTGGTAATTCCCATCCTCCCTAGTGTAGTGTAATGTAAATGTAATTCGCCTACTTCTCTGGCTATGGTACTTGAATTAGACTCCCTCTCCGAATTTATCATTATACCACGGGGCACATGGTATAAGCTTACGTGACCTCTGGGGCACGAACAGACAACATTCGACTGGTTCATGGTCATGTCAAGCCCTGCTGCTGTGTGCAGGGTGTTGGCATGCATGTTATGTAACTCTCACTTTTAAGCAAATTCAGTAGCATTCAGGACAATAAAGCATTGACTCCTTGTGTATAGACAATCGAGCATTACGCTTACGCTTTCCTCGTCGACATCTCAATTTTTACCATGATTTATTAATGCAAAAGTGTTTATGAGGCATTTACGTTTTGGTCGGATTCGAACAGTATTGAAGACAGAATTACACAAAGGAGATCGGGGCGGTAACGTGGGGGAATCCCCCCCCCCGTTCGATCGACCCCATATTTTGCACAGAGCTTGCCCATGACCTCCTGAACAATGTTTAAATGGACGTTGAGGCCCTGAAAATTCATGGGCCACCGCTAGGGGTCAGCGAAGGTCAGACGGGTTAACATGGTGACCATGCCCGATTGATCTCAAACTTTGCACAGCGATTCTCCTTGACCTCCCGAGCACTGTTTAAATGGACCAGAAGTCCGAAAAGTGCCAATCAGCCCCGCTAGAGGGCTGCCAATATCATTTATTGCCATTTTGGTGACCTCTAGCGGGGCTGATTGGTATTTGTCGACCTTGTGGTCCATTTAAACATAGTTCAGGCGGTCATGGGCAAGCTCTGTGCAAAATATGGGGTCGATTAAACGGGGGGGATTCCCCCACGTTACCGCCCCGATCTGCTTTACATTTTTTCCAATGTGCAGCCATTTCACTCTATTGGAATTGACTGAGGATTTCTAAAATAGTTATTTGGGTCCCACTCTCGTTTTGTGCGGATCAATCTCGGCAAATTGTCTCCGTAATATCGTTGTAAATA
>JAQIXO010000844.1:0-15237 GCA_034700305.1 Protaphorura armata
TAAGTTACTGCGCTTTAATGTATATACGACTGTGAGGATATCGTGTGGGAAGCATGGATGGCCACGGACGGACGGACGGACACTCAAGGGGAATTTATAAGCCCTCACGGGACTGTGTCCCACGGGCTAATAAACTAACAATTTTCTAAAGTTTTACACAACATCATCCAACTAAAAATATTATCTAGAGTAACGAGAAAAGATATTATATGTGCATAATGCATCGCTTACGAAACTTTTGTAAAACGTTTCCATTCAATTCCACCATAAGTTTTGTTTTCACATTTTTGGAATTACTGCATCTAACTAGTGCTCCAGGAATTCATGAGTATTCCGAGACAGAGTTACTGGAGTTGAACTTAAATCCGTACTTCAAAACTTTTCAAAATTGCCTCACTCAAATCGTCATACCGGAGTCGTACAACATTTCCATCACTCAGTGGGTTTATCCTGTAATCCTGACTTCGACAAACAAAGCTATCAGTATCGAGCTGAATCATATCACAACTAAAGATGGTGAGGACGAAAGATATGAGTATTACGGGAATTTCAGATTTTGGCCACAAGTGATTAAAGCTCTGTGTATCTCTCATTTTGTCGTCATGCCTAAATATTACACTTTCGAATATTTAAGACTAATGAATGTATATACGGGGAAATACGGTTCAGTCTCTGTTCCACCTGATTACGAATCCGACCGGCTCTACTTTTCAAAGACGTCATATCTTAATTTTGTATTTTATGACACGAACGCTTTCGAACAATTTCAGCTAAGTCGATCAAAACTTATCCATCACCATTCACGGCGTCACTATATAAACTTGGGGGATTTATCGTTGTCAAAAGAACAGAAGTACATGGCGTCCGCATGTATTGTGTGGAATGAACCCTGGAGGATAAAATTATTCGATTATTCTATCGATCCTAACATGACTCTTGAACAACTAGACATCGCATACAGGCATAAATTGTTTTCTTGTGACAATCTCATCGATTTTATGTATGACGAGAATGACGAACACAACAATGACTGCGAAAATCGTATGCTTCCAAGTAACATCGGATTCAATTCTAATCAGTTAGTGTCAATCACAAAAACTCCAAACAAATTGAGGGCTGCTCTAATTGTTTCTCTACTGCTTAAAGAATTCCCTAACACAACTGTGAGTTCGTCTACAAGTTCTTGCCCACTCAACGGTAAATATCCAATTTCCTTCATTTATTATGGAACCGCCATAGCCTCTTCTGTTCGGTCAATCTTTCAGAAGTCATTTTCGGATTCCTACACATTCATTACATGTGACGGTATAGAAGAGATGCTCTCATTCCAGGCCTATGTAAAACCATTCATGTCCAATCTTTGGTTTTTCTTTCTGCTCTCATTTGTGTTCACAGTATGTGTATTGGAATTATTTTGGAAATTAAAGAAAGTGAACAATGTGAGCCCCAGTGCCGTATTCCTTCTCTTCTCTTACCTAATCGAACAGGGAGTGAGTTTGAATAGAAAGTTCCAGAGTGGACATTTGTATCTTTCCTGTATTTTAGCACCAACTCTCCTCATGTACGTGGTCATAACGAATGGGTACAAGGGAATTGTTGTGACAGACATTACAGCTCCCACCCCTTTGTCCAAACTAGAAACATTTGCTGATTTGTCCTCCCACAATTATGTAGTACACATTCCGTATGATTCTAATTATGTAGCCGAAACTAAAGGTTGTGAACTATTTCATTTTTGGAAACATGGCGTATATGACAATGGTACTTGTTGGGAAGTAGCCGTACGACATACTTGGTTTGGACATTTTCTGAATGGTCTATTTAACAGTGAAAATATCACACGTCAAAAAAGATACAAAGAAACTTATGGAAACTTGTATGACAATCTCAGAGGCCCTGAATTGATAAAAGCTAACAAGAGTTTCCCACCCATATTTCTAAAGTGCAACAAATCAGCTTACATCGGACTATCGAACAGAATTTTTGATGACGTACTACGATTGAAAAGATTTGAAAACAATAATAATTCAAAAGTGTACATGGGGAAGGATGAGATTTTCCGGTATGATTTTGGCATTCTATTTACAAGTGTCAGTGTTTATGATGAACTCATAAAAGAACGGCTTTACGCAACAGTACATTCTGGTATTCTGAATAAATGGCAAAGGGTTCTGAATGCACGGGAGAGGATGCAACTTGCACGGGGTGTCAAAGATCGTTATCAAGATCACCAGTTAGTAATTCCCTTGGAATTGGATTCTAGTGTAGTGGCAGTGTTCTACGTGTATTTCATGTGCTTGGGTATTTGCCTAGTCAGTATTATTCAAGAATGTTTTTCTAGAATAACTAATTGTATTTATGATGCGCTGAATGGCGTGTATGCTAGGATTAAAGCTGTATACACTGTATTTAACCGGGTAACAGTACGAGCCTTTTGAACAGGCGTTCATTCTGATATTAACATAAATTCACTTCAAACTTCGTAAACATCGATATTTGACTTGCTCTTCACTCAAAAAAATGTCATATTTTACCAGGTGTTCAAACAAAATCATACGCCTGTTGAAGCCCCAGCAGTCATTCGGTCATTTAGGGTATTCGGTTTTTATCATGCACGTATATCTATTATCAAGATATACAATAGAACAGTGCTTGTTGTATTCTGCAAATCCCTTGTATTTTATTGATCTTAATTGAACAAATTAGTCATAACGCAAAGACCAAAAATTCACAATCGTCAATAATAAATCAAGCACATAGTGATATCTGGCAAAAAAGCAATACCAAAACATTTCGAAATTAGTAAGCTAGAAAACTAAATTAGTAGAAGCAGCAAACACCAGAGAGAAAAAAAATAATTAAGGTAAAATGTAATATATGAATTGATGCACAATCAGAAATAAAAATGTTGAATTTGTAATTGGACCCGAATTAAATTATTGTCTAATTCTAAAGCGCTTGGTATACTTCTTAGTTAAGCTTTCACTTTGCGGTTCGCGTTCGTTTTATATTTCGTTAAGATATTTTATCATTCATATTAATTTTCATCTTTCGCTTTCGCTACGTTCCTAATGAACGATTTTCACTTGGCGGAAAGTGAAGTGTGCGAAGTGAAGTGAAGTGGCGAGTGAAAGCAGGAGTGAAATTCTTCCCCGGTAACCTGAGGCGAAAGCGACAACAAAGAGAAGCGGAAGCTGAATGGAAAGCGAAAGCTTAACTAATCAAGTATACAGACCGCTTAGCAGTGAAACTCGGTTGAACTGTTCAACTAAGATATGCATATTCCAAAAATCAAAATAACTCGGGCTCGCAGTGTGGTTCCGACGAGCCCGGCGTGGTGAAAGTCCGAGACCCCATGCCACCTAATGCGTTGAGAAACGAGCGACGGCAGCGCTCAATGGCACGCCGGCTGGCGCCCTCGCTCCTCGGCACCACAACCAATTCGAAGTATTCACTAAATGGAATCCACTTTTTCTCTTTCGTTTTGTTCAAATTTGAATTCAACAATTTTCCCAATTTGTAGTAATTTCTAGGGGAACTGAAATAAACTACTCTCCAGTAATCAAAAATATTTAATATGAAAACAAACTATTTGAATGAGCCATGTTGTTGTAAATAAAATAATAAATTGTAAATAAAATAAAAACAAATAAAATGTAAAAAAAATTGCGAGAATGACCACGACTGCAACTGCAACTGCTACTGCATGTTGGGAGCGAACGTTAAAGTGTCAGTGCAGGGGCAGAAATTGGATGAATTTAATTTAGTCTATATGAAGAGAACGGTATCATCCATGCTTTTGAAAACTCACAACAGTGAAAAACCCTATTATCGTATTTTGTGTCCCAAGAGATTTGCACTGGGAAGAAACCATATTCTTAACCTAAATGTGTGAGAAGACATTTGCACAAAGGTTAACTTTAAACAAACATCTTAAATATCATACTGCTGCTGTCGTGCTCGGTCACTGCAACAAGCTCGACGACACAGCACTACCCCTAAATACCTTGCGGTACCTCGGAGAAAGAATCAGTGAACACTTTTAGTTATTGGAGAGGGTTAAATCACTTATGGCACACACTGCCATATACCTAAGTCAACTTACTCTTGCAATAACTAGGATGGTTTTATTCATGCACTTACATGCGAACTTTACAGGGCGTTTAACTTATTAAGCCTAGAACTAACACTACTCACAGGCACTCGCACTAAATGCTAGACGACTTAACTACTGATTAACATCACTTCGGACCAACTGGAGGCCTCAATTATTAACCCTTCCCTTTACTCACGTATATACTGAACATAATTGCATATTCACAGTACAGTCCGGATAAATCGTTAATGTGCCCTCCCGAATAACACAATTCCATCCGCTCGGTCTCTACTGGTGGAATTATCCGTAAGTATTTCCTAGAAATTGTTCATATTTCTGAATTCAAAATAAAACATAAATTTGGCATTCAGCGTATGCAATAAGGCGAACCAAAAAGAAATTGTGTCGAAACAAGGAAAAATTATATGGAGTAATTGATTAGAATGTATTTATTTAAAATTCCAGGTTCTTGAAAAAATATTTTTGTATCTCGTGAAACTGAGTGACCTGATTAAATATCGATTGGTGTCTCACAAACGGAATGACAATATGCTCGCGTCAAGTCAACTCGACCCTCATTAAGATTTTATAGTCCCGTATGGAACTGATTTTTGGCACTATTATTATACCAATAGAACTTCGTCCAATAAGTAAAATAAGTATTTGTGAGTTAATATTATTATATAAAACAACAAAATTAAATAAATGAGATAAAAATAATATGAGAATGGAGAACGAATTGTGTTTGCAAAGGAATTTACCATCACCAACACTTACCCAACTGTAAGTTTATATATATTTTACTACGTTAGCGTAATGTGTTTACAAAAGTTTACGAACGTTTATGAAAGATGTGGAAATTAAAATTCTATCATGCATTCTTTAATTAATACTTGAATGACGATAGTTTATACTTCGTCATTTCCTAATCATATTGTTAGTAACTATTAATTAATTAAATAACAAACATTCGACGTATACGTCATATCGCAATGTATTTTGCTTGGTGACAATAATTAAACGATTTCCATACATATTTCCATAGTTAAGCGACAAGACCGTAGTTTTGAACATTTAGTCTTATCTTCAGAAATGTCACACCCATATGCCACTCCCGCATGGGTTTTTCTGGCACAGATCATCACAACTGGATAGTTGTTACAGCAACATGCAAAAGAGTTGTTACAAAACAAATACCAAACAACGTTCACAGAATTCCAAATCCTGAGAAACCTCGAATCAATAATGTTCTTCAATATTTGAGTCTTTTAGTTTCAATTAGTGTGGCTGAATTAATAATTATGAAGTCGAAGTAAATACTCACAACTGTCTGTGTCAACTTTCTGTTACTTTCTAACATTTCAAATCCATTTGATTTCACTTTTGGTTAATAAAATATGTTCACTCAGAATAATTAAAGTTAAAAATATACTAAGAGAAGACGGGAACATGGATGGAAAATGGTGATACCATACTCCGTCTCAATGTTTAAATTAAAATTTAACGTTTTCCATTATTCTTGAGTGCCGTAAGTTATAACTTTTAATGATCAATGTACGTTGACGACTTTAGCTATTAGTAACGTTAGTCCATAGTACACTCACAACCCTAAATTGTTTTCGAATTCATTGCTAAAAGTACATAAGAGTACAAAATGACTTTTGGACGCCCCTTATACAGCAGTTATATTGTTGACATACCTTAGACCTTGGGTATAAAGTAAACCAAGGACACATTAGGATCGGACCATATTGTATACAAAAAAAAACAATCTCGAACACTTTTAAGTAAGAATGTCGAAACTAATCGACCTTTATGACACGCCAATGCTGTTTATTTATTAGGACTGTGTGATGTACGACGTATAAACTCATATTACACTCTAACATTGTAATCAGAGCAAGCCCGACAGGGGCCGATACCCCAAAATGATTTCAAACAAATCTAAAAAGATTTTATTTGAATTCCTCAACATTTATCATCGTTTATTCTTGTATCCGGTAAAATTTGATTCATCCTCAAATTGTTTAAAACTCGTCAGTCCGTGGAGACTTCTTGTTTTTGCTGTGCCAACTATCTTGAATGCCATTTGCAGTACATGGCTCGTTGCAGGCATCGTTCTAGCCTACCTAGTATCGGAATTCACACTCATTGAGACATCCATTTTTGCATTCCTTGGGACCGTATCACTCTTGGCATGTGTGGCTATATCGATATGTTTATTCTACATGAGAGAATTCGTTGAACTAGGGAATGTTCTCCTCAACTTCAATGACAGAATGGGTAAGTTATGCCGAGAACTGGCACAAATTAAATTTTATTTTCACATCCAATTCTGCACGACTACCTTTGAGTTTGCAACTATTTTATTACTATTGTTTATTTTTTTCACTTTCTTTTAGCAAAAATTTACAACGTAAAACTGAATACGCCGGGCAAGTACACGAAGGGATTCCTCCGTGCAAATGTATTCGTCAAAGTTTTCATCGTGGGACTCATGCCAGCTATATTAGTTGCAACCCACCTTCCCATGATATCGAATCTTTCTATGTTTTGGTATATTGGCTCTCAGGACTTCTTTGGACGATTCCTCTACTCGATTTTTGCCACGATGGTCCTTTGTATCATGTTTTCACATCTGCTTTTCATAGTGGCAGTTGTCACTCTCGACTTGTACACATTCAATGGAGTCATGGACGCCTTTGAGATGTAAACTTAAATAGAAGAGAAATATAGTGAACCTAAAAAGTCTTGTAGTCCGTCGTGACTAAATTTTGAATGAAAGTGGCGGGAAGGGAAAATTGACGATTAGAATTTCCATCTTCCCTTCCCCTTGGCAATCCGGTCTTCCCGGAACTTTGGTTCAAGTTTTTGTCTAGATGGATTGCAAGACATTTGAGGTTCATTGTATTGTGCCAATTCCTATAATACCCAAGAGATCTATTATTTGTTTATTTAGCGATCCAGACAGAATGCCTGAACAGGTGAAAAGAATTACGTACAGGTGCTTGAATCTTATTCACACATTCGTCATGAACATTGGCAGGCGATCTGTACCAGCGATGGCGATCATATTGGGTCTACTTGGGATAACCCTGGGATTCATACTCATCAAATGCTTCAACGAAATTCCCTGGATGATGTGGCTCGTATTATTGCTCGCCTTCATCATATGTTTCTTCACTTCATCCGTGCTGTGTAGAGAATGCACGATCATTATGGAATCATCCTCAAGGATCTTGTTCGCAAGACTCATGAGTGAACGCGGAAGGGAGAACAGAATATTCTGGGAGTCTTGTCAAAAAATCCGCTTCGACTACGGCACATTCGAGGCCTCTACGGATACTTTCATAAAGATATTCGTTGAAATTGTCCTTGATCAAGTCATTAATCTTTTGATGGCTTGATTACGCTGGCAATACCGACACGAGGACACTCTGGCACGATTTCTCGAATAAACTATGAAACCTGAAACTATAAACCCCGAATCACACCACATAATATTTACGGCGAGGCGCGCACACTTTGCAAGTTGATTGCGCATCAATTCTATGTACCTCTATGAAATCCAACAAAATATCGTAAAACTGGTAAACCCGTAACGTTAACACACAAATTAGGCAGTGCCTCATCACTCCTTCACTTATACAAAGACACAATAAATCATAAATTAAGAAAAAGTTTTCGTCTTCAGTATGTAAAGCATTCACAGAGGCGGAAAGAATTATAGCGCAACAGAAAGACAGACGTACCCACGTACCGTGCTGTTTAATACAGTAGAGATGACGGATTTTTTATTTTCAATGCGCGATTGCGCGCGCGCGGCAAAAGTGGCAGTTGTTCTTTTGCACACTGCCATCAGATAGGTTGGTAAGCTCCCAAAAAAAATTTCAGCCCAAAAATCGAAGATGAGTTGCCGTGGTTCCCTTGTCAAGTAAACACATTTGAGTTCAGATATAATATTTATCCAGTCCAGGACTTGAGCCTCAACATATGCACGGTCATTACCTTTACATAAGATAAGCCTATACTAGACAGACATATCAAACATCCTGTGCTAGAAACTTGGAATTGAACTGGTGAGTCAGACATGAGTTCAAGCAAGCGTAACAGTTTTTTTTACTTTCCATCTTTGAATCGATTGCCAAATTCTTATCTAATCATGTAGTACAATACCCTTTGCAATGCAAACTTATCCAGTATCATTTATTTCTGCTATAGGGAAATGTGTTAATTCAGGTTACCTTAAGTTGAGCATAAATTGTTGAGTCTTATTACTGTACGCATTTCAATTTCATTAATTCACTACTCGGAGAGAACAGTACAACATTAATTTTGGTGTTACCGAACAAAAGTTCCAGAGTCAGTACAATCTGTTAAACTGTTCCATAACTCATCTAGCACGAATAGTGACAGTCACCTAACGAGTATGGAGGAAGTTGAATCTTACAGAATTCCACCAAATAAGTGGTACCAGCTCTCCAACTTTGTGGGTTTTACTGGACTTCTACTTGACATTTTTACAGATTTGATTTCAATTGGTATTTGTTTTTGGAAAGGAAGACTTTACAGAGCTGTTCTTTCAATTATTCCAATAATAATGGCATGGGAGCGTTATTCGTACATTTACAGGTAATTGATATTAGGACACACTTGAAAAATTACTTTTGATTTGACAAATATTTGGTAGATGCGGCTTGTTGCAAGGTCCACTGAATTAGAATAAATAGCATACACCCAGCTTCAGGCTGAGTTAGATTGTCTCGGGTTCTCGTCTGTGGTGAGATTGTCTGGTCTCTGTACTGCGTATATGTGCTCTCTGCGCCGTGACAGAAGCCCTGGCTTAAGTATCCGGTTTAACAATCAGTAGAATAAATAGCATATTATCTATAAATGAAGACGACCTGTTTCTTCAACCCAAGTTCGAATCTTGATTTGTTTGTATTATGCAGGTTTCATCTGAAGCATCTGTTCATGAAGGAAGAAGACTACCCTTGTGATTTCATAAAAAATGATGGCCTAGTTGCAATGAAACAAGTTCACTATGAGAAAGGTGACTTTTACCAGAGTGGACGCTGGAAATGTTTTGACCCAGTTGTCTGGTAGGTCATAATACCAACAAAGGATGTTTGAGAGTACTTTCAGTTCCAAATCGTATAATTTGAGAGAGTCGGTTTGTACTTCTTGTTCATGTGTACACACATTATGAGTCTGATAATGTATGAGTAAAGAAAATAGCTTTCTAAGGTCGACGCGCACGGGCATTAGAACTTAAGCATGCTCTCTTTACCTAGTAGGGAACCAGACCCGGTGAGGAGGCCCGGAAATTTTTGGTAGGGTGCAAGGTAAATGGGATTTCGAAAGTAAAAATATATTTGACACTGGTAGGTATCGACCTCCATGACCTATACCAAACCAGGAAATCGCTCTAGCAACTGAGCTACAGTATCTACTGTTATAAATTTTTACTTCCAATCCCGAAATAGATTTGTCGATTGATTGATTTTTTATTAATGCTCTAATTCTGAGCCATTCCTATACAATCACAAGGCCAATCGCAATGCCGAAGAAAGGAAATCCGTAGTCTTTTTAATTGTGTACATGTCATAAACGCATATTTTGAGAGGTTTGCATGACCATGGGAATTTTAAAAATGAGTATTTTCGTGTTGCGATTGTATGATCCCACCCCTTTTGCTTCCAAGATGATCTCATTTGTATATTGAAACACACTTCCAGTCCTTGGAATTGCTGGAAAGGGGAATGTCAGGCCCAAATGTATCAAGGAGAATGCGAAGTTAATTGGAATTTCGAATTCATGACCTAATTTGAATGTGGCTAAACAGCTCGAAATGTTGGCGAGAACAAATTGAATGGATTAATTCAATTGTTTCAGAAAGTGGGTCCTGATACATACTGGTCTCCATCTGTACTTGTACAAATTGACAGCCTCATGTTGCATGTTGTGGGGTGGTTATTTATGGCATACGAAATTGATACGTCGTATATTAAATCGCTGCATTTCCTATAGTATAATCCTCCATTTAATTACAAAATGAGGTCAGTAGATAGTATGAGTAATTCAATAAAAATATTCAATTGAAATTCCATACGAACTCTGCTTCCTTGGATTGTCCGCGCCTATACGTATTGGTCTCACCATCATATCTCTGCCAGTTCTACTTCATGCGATCAACTAGTATTTATTACGTGTTAACAATAGAACTGCCCAGCCGCACAAAATGTTATACTGAAACTGCATAAACAAATTGTTTTTACACGAAATAATCTTGGATTATTAAAGAAATTAAAAAATCCCTTGTTGGAAAATCGTTTCTTCCTCTTTCTATTCTTCAGAATGTTACCTCGATGGAATAAAAAGACATCCGTCCTTGGAAAAAAACAATTGACTGAATAAACCATTTGATATTTGTATATGAATTAAAGATATGGCATGGTATATGTAAAGTGAACTTGAACTCACACTACGGAATAATTTGAGTGTATGCAACTTAACTCGATTATATAAAGTCAGTAAATAATCCCAAACTCTTTTCTTTCCAAAAATTTGTCACAAAAACATTGAGTAAACATTTCAATTTATTTCTGATTTATTTGCTACAATTTAAACAAAATTATAGGATATTCATTTGTGTGAAAAGAAAGAAATTGAAATTGTTCCAAAGACTAACTAATCTAGCACCTAAAAATTATAATCTACTCTAAGACTAATTAATTGAATAAGTCAACAAAACTTTTAACTAAGATTAGCAGAGTCCGAAATTACGGGCCTTAGAGTATTCATTATATACTTAAGTGTTTTTAGTCCAAATGATTATATTGATTGCAGTTTCTGTCATGATTCTAAAGCTTAAAATGGCTGAAGAGTCTTTCATGGTATAAAACCAAGCCACATTCACTCCGAATGGACGGTAACATTTGAGCACAATCCGTTCTTGTCTCGTCCTACGAGTTTGTCTCCAACGCTTTAATATTGAGTCAGAATATGTATGAATTGAAGCACCAAATGCTAAATAAAGTGGGATAGCTATTGTGCAAACAGAAAATACACCAATGGCAAATGAATAAATTAATACTCCAGCCGTCTGTCTCATTCTCACCATAATACACACAACAATGATCCATGCACTCCCACAAAAATAAATATGTGCTGGAACATACATGAAGGAAAAACAAAAATTAAAAAGTTTGTTCACAATTTGAAATTTTCTGAAGAGGGACATTGTGTAGCGTGAGCGGTTCTCTAACCTGTACAACAATGAATAAATCTTATGTTAGTAATTCTGAAA
Source organism: Protaphorura armata (assembly GCA_034700305.1). NCBI lineage: Eukaryota > Metazoa > Arthropoda > Collembola > Poduromorpha > Onychiuridae > Protaphorura > Protaphorura armata. The sequence goes on from JAQIXO010000844.1 coordinate 11,406, forward strand.
AAATGATAAAAAAATAATATGAATAATTAATTCCAACTTACAATAATTGTTTCAATCCAATCCAAGTGATGACAAAGTAAGTCAAGTTGAGGTAAATGAATGGAATTCCAACGCCTTCAATAGCAGCCACCAAATAAGTGTCAAGACCAGCCAGAACAAAGAGCAACAAATAATTATGATTTGAGTCATTGAATCCAAAGTCGGAATACGTATGGAGTATGGAGTGGATGATTGGGTTGAGTCAAAATTATTAAAAGAAAAGCGAGGGAGCTGATGAAACAACCGAAAAACGTTAATTTGGCCATTAGTTCAATGAAACGCCAAATCCATTGGAACTGTGTCCGCATTTTCATTCTTCCTATAAAAAATATTAATAAATGAATTCTGATATTTTTACGTGGAGTGTTTTATGTTTTATTTTCCTGTCTTTGAATTCATAATTCATCAAGCACACTTTGTTTATATGTGTTACCTAATTCAATTTCATTCTGGAAGAGGAGGAATTGGTTGTAAAAGTAGACAATGTCTTGTTTGTGACACCTGGCAATGACTCTGAGGAGACAAGCGAAAGTATGGAGGACTGTGAACATGGTGACAATGACCTGGTCTACGAGAGAGATGATCAAACTCCCTCCTAGGAATTGTGACATACGTCTGATGAGAATCATTTCACGAATGAAACATAGAATTAAAAATATATCAAAAATCCAATAGTCGTAAAACTTGAAACTTAATTTGAGTCTTCCGGTTCCTTCGTTCATACTAAACGGAACGTATTTCCAATAACAGGCCCAATTAATACACCTTGCACTGAACTTGTAACGCATTCTTAATTATTTTGTGTGTGTGTTGAAGTTGGATAGGTTTAAATATTTGGATATGGTTTACCGGAGGAATTAGCTAACCTTACCTTCTTCACAACGTTCGACCAAATCCCAAACTTGAATGTCAAGTGAATGTCAAAGGAGGGGAAAGGAGTCCCGCATTAACCGCATTAATATATTTAAAACTTAATTCCCGCAATTGTTTTCCCTATAATTTATTCAGTTGTCCAATAGTCGTTTCGTCATAAAATAACCATTTCTTCATTTTACGCTCAGCCTTGACAGTGTTCGAATGTAATGGTTGCCGAGAATAAGCTCATGACATGTGATACTTATTCCAATATCCAAACACATGTCTAATGCATTAGTTGCCAACATAATACTCATATTTAATATACCAATCCGTGTTTGGTATTCTTTTACTGTAAACTTGTCACGCGACGAAAGTCGTTAGAGTTTCATGTAGTCTCAATAAATAATATGTCTGAGACGATTCAATGTCGCATGACACTATACGTTAGTTATGACTATGAGCTGTAACCGGAACAACCAGAAACACAACATAAATTGAAACAGCCAAACTCATATATTCACATCTATTTTTAATATATTTAATATAAAATTCAGAATGGGATGGACTCAGTTTCCAATTGGATTTAAATTAATTAATCAGTCTGTCAATAAAATAAAACGTTAGAACTCTGGACGTCTCTGGATTGAATTTACAGTAACTTGTATATTCATTTTGTGTGTTCATTTAAAGTAAACGTCGATTTGCGTCAAACTCAGTATTTCACGGCCAAACATTCTGTTGGATTTGATATTTGATTTGACATGATGACTTATTTGCACGCTCACAAAACAGACATTTAACACGAAGAAAGAAAACAATTTTTCTTCATGAAATTTCCACGCGCTGCTGTTTGTGAAAATGTACTCATTTAATAATTAATTGAGGTTTTTACCGGTTTACAAAATTTTGTGACCATTTTAAAAGAAAATTAAACATAATCACTTGGAATAAGTTTTTCTAGTCTGTTTTAATGATCGTAACTTGGGCGATAGAGTAGTGAAATTTTATAATATTGCAATATTTTATAACATTCGTCACAAATCAAAAAATTCGATAAGTCGGGTGTTGGTGGAAGGGAACCTTAAAATCATAGTATAACTAGTGTATGCATGCGATGCAATGCAGAGTAAACTGAAAAGACATGACGCGCCCAACTAGCGGATTCGATTCGAACTAACAACGAGAATCCCAAACCTTAATGACTATCCGCATAAACATTTTTACTATTTGCGTAAGAGAAAATGAACAATTTGACTATTAGTGTTTTTCCTATTCTCAGAGGTTTTTATTAAATTAATATTTTATGCGACAAGTCCGAGATAGTTCAAATCCATTTCATCAATTTCTTAACTTTGGTTCGGGTCAAAATTGTTTTTAGAGTGAGTTACAATCAAATACTTAAGTAAAATAATAATAAATTTTACTCAAGTGAAAACAAATTATAATTTGTGTTCAATATGAAACAAATCAACATTTGATATTATTTTTAACGTCTTTCCATTCTGAATCGATTATGGACAGGTAAGTATGATCTCTGACTTTGCCTTTAACAATGGAACAATTTCTGAGCACTCCTTCTAACTTGAATTGATTTCGAAGTGCGAGTTTTTTGGAGGCTTCATTTGCATTGTTACATGTGTATTGAACCCTGTGATACATGGCACACTCAAAAGCATAATTAAGGATCAAATAAATAGCCTCATCCATAATCCCTTGACGACGGTACCTGGGGTCTAACCAAGCCGGTCCGATATCACACGTCAAGTGCTCCGTGTCAATTGTCAAGGAAATGAATCCAACGATGATAGGTTGAGCACATGACTCATCCTTGTACTCAACCACATTTGGGTACACACTATCTGTACTCAACAGTTTGAGTAGATAGTTTTTGAAATCCTGGATGAGGGGGAATGGTCCAGTCCTCATCAGTGGGTAGATTAAATCTTCATTAGTTTCCATCGTGTCTTTGTATTTTGTCTGTGCATCCCAGAGTGGGTCGAGATGAATGTCTAAATTGATTCCAACCACATTCACCCTCTTCCCCTCCAGGCATCGAACTCCGAACAAATTTTTACAAGTCGTACCGAGTGTCGACATCTATAAAATCCATACAACAATTTATTCATTTTAAATATATCGTCAAATTTTTGATTTATTAAAAACATTAAATTTATTACTTACTACTAACTACTACGTACTACGTATTTGCTTACTTGTATGTTTGAATGCTTTGGAATATCACGCAAATAAAGAATCAAATCAAATCACTCCTACCTTCTATTCCCTCCTGATTATTTATGATTTAAGTTTGAATAAGTTTTGTGAGTAAAGCAAGCGCTTATTACGTTCGAGATGGAATCAAACTGATTATTAAGTCGTGCGACGAGTATACTACTATACTACGTACTAAGTATACTACGTTGTAAACGACTTATTGCGGACGCACGTTGTTACGTGTGGATGCTATACGGCGCTGAGTGGTGTCCGTCTGTCTGTGAGCACGATAGCTCGAGTAACTTCTGAGCAATCTTCTTCAAACTTGGCATGCATGACCCTTGGGCCTTAGCTCCGGACGAGTTCGCTAGCCAGGACGATTGGTCAAAGGGGTGGGGTACTTTACTATTTTAACACGACCAATAAGCAGCGATATTTAAATGAACATAGTCTAAAGCTCCATTAAAAATACTGCAGCAACAGTTTTTCCCCATGCTTCGTATCGGTTTGGCTTATGAAGGGGCGTTTCTCCGGTCTAGCTTCCTAAGGAAGCCATGGTTACCTCATTTTATAACAGATTATACGAAGCCATCCCTATAACAATATCGCGTTTCGTCAAACAGACGAAAAGAAAAAAGAGTGATATTTTTCGTCCAAATAAGCACCTTTTCTTGTATGTATAAGCGAAGACGAGAAAGCAGCCGATGCTGTTTTTTCCATT
>JAQIXO010000845.1:0-15230 GCA_034700305.1 Protaphorura armata
GATAGGGCAAAATGCATTGGGTCTCCCAACCAGCCTAACTTCCCTCCCTTTCAACTCACACTCTCGTTCTCCCTATATCGAAACAAGATTTATTTCATGGTTGGATTCGAAGGCCAAGATGAAAACTACACACTTGTGAAGGGTGATGACATGAATCTTGTTTTCCCGCAGGAAGTGCTACGGTTCTACGAGAATCGAATTTCTTGGTCAGCGATGAGAGACTGAAGGCAAGACGGATCATCCAAAAATAACATCCAGCTGTAATAGAAGTAGAGTGTAGGCCGGAATTTTTCATTCTCTTTTGTTATTACTTCCATCAAGGGATGGCAATTGTATTTGTTCTAATTCATATACTAATTATTTCTCATATTTAACTTTTCCCATTCCAATTTCGGATTCCGGTTATTACTAATTTGGATTCTAAATCTTCAAATTCCGATTTCGATTGTCGGATTAAAATATTTATTGATAGAATTCCAAATCATATTCAGGTTCCACCCGAATTTAACAAATCATTTCTAATATACAAATGACAACTCCAATTCCGATTCTAATTCATTTTCCACTTAACGCATTGAACGCACTTTTGCGTGCCCTCTTTGCGGCAGGAAGGCCGAGGGGTCCTGCTAATCTTCTCTGTATCGTTCCAATTTTAGTATATGTAGACCAAACCCGTTTTCCTATTCCGATTGACATCCCTGTCCATAAAATAAATCTATCTACTGTTTTTTTTTACATTTTTAATTCTATTCTTGTAATGACATACAATTTACTCCTTGTTTATTAAGTTAACATTTCCTTAGAATTGATCTAATTTAGAGTAGATATAATATAATAATCTTTTCTATTTATACCGGTTGGCTTTATTCTGGTTCATTGTTACTACTTCCATCAGGGGTGACAATTGTAATTGTTTTCCGATTTCGGTTCTTAATCGTTTTGAAAGGCTTCACCGTCATCCTAGGGCGTAATTGCTAATCTTCTATCTACCGTCCCAATTTTAGTAAATATGTGGACGCGAAGGTTTCTAATTAAAGCAAGCCAGAGTAAACTTTATCACACTCAATTTTCAAGAACAAATGAGTTTGAATAGTTTCCAAGCTCAGTTTGAATGCAAACAATACTGTTTCCAGAAAGACAAATGTAGATTGAAGCATAACTTTGTTATTAAAAATGTTAACTCACGCCACAAAGTTCGCCACTCTTGCCTCGATTCATTTACTGCACTGGTTCCCATACTTGCTCTACTTGTGTGGTCCAGTCCAGGCCGAAATGAAAGGGACAAAAGCTACAGTGGAAGTGACGATATGTTAATTGTGAAACAGCATTGCATTTGCGACAAGCATGGAAAATCTCGCAGTGCAATAAGTAAATAGAGGCAGAAGTATCGAATATCGCGGAATGAAATAACTTTGAAAGTTATACCCGAAGGATGAGTTCAATCTACCTGGGTTTTCGTTCTACCGACAGTATATGTGAAGGTAATGAGAGTGGCGAATTTGGAACGAAGAAAATAACACGAATTCCGATTACGCTTATAATCAAAATTCATATTCCAATTCTCTTGAAATTCCAATTATATGCGAATTATATTCAAACAAATCTACCTATCTAATTTTTTTTTAATTTTTGACTTTATTCTTGTAATAACATCAGATTTATCCCTTATTCTTTGTTATGTTAACATTCATCTAATTTAGAACAAATAAAATGTCTAAGCGTTTCCTCAACTTTTGTCTTTTTATTTGATTCGAACTGTCAAGGCACGCCGTGATATACTCATTGATTGGCTTACATTCCAGACGCACTGATATGCTCATTGGTTGTCTTACATTCCGGACACACACTGATACGTTCATTATCATTGATTGTCTTACATTCCAGACACACACTGATACGCTCATTGATTGTCTTACATTTAATCTCACTGAAATGTTGATTGGTTGTCTTCATCGTCTTCAATTTTCAAAAAGAATTTTTTGCTCTTTTTATAAACATAGGTTGCATGTAAAAGTAGCTTTTAGGTGAGAATGCAGGACCTCAAATGGCGTCCAAGAATATGGGTGATATTTGGGTCTAAAGTTTTGCGTCGCAGTGACAAAGTGATAATTTAAATTTTAAGGCAACCTATTTCGGATTTTGATGAGGAAACGTGAAACATGGTGCTTTGATTTTGGGTTTCGGTGAATAAAAGCACCCTATTTTAGATTTTAATGACAAAACCTTAAATAGGGTGCTGGCAGGCGGGTGCCGGGTGGTTGACCATCCTTGAGTGGGTAGCTGAACACGTATGATTGTCTGACATTCCAGACACACATTGATATGCTCATTGATTGCCTTACATTCCAGACACACCCTGATATGCTCATTGATTGCCTTACATTCCAGACACACCCTCATATGCTGATTGATTGCCTTACATTCCAGGACGTGGGTATATACTCATTGATTGTCTTACATTACAAAGACACTGATATGCTCAGTGATTGCCTTATATTCCAGACCCTAAGCTATCCATATAATTTATTGTCTAGGTAAAATAAATCAACATAAGTGTCCCGTGTAGGTAAATATCTGTCAGACTACAGGCACAAAAATACCCAATAGTAAAACCCTTGTTGTATTCCTATTTCCTATGTACTAGGTGACCGACCGGCGACCACGCACGCGGTGCGCGGCATAGGTTTGTTTTTCTACTGTCAAAAGTACTCTGGTATCCAGAATCCAGAATCATCTACGACGGAGAAGTATAGACGTTCTAACCCTAAGTGAATGGCCTACGTGGGTGGTCCAAACGGACTCAAATAACATAGTTACCTATATGTAAAGAGTGCTAGTAGGATACAACGCAGTTGTCAACAGAAAGAGAAGTGAACGTTAGCGTCATTTCGATTCCCATCCCAGCCCAGATCCTGCGGCCTCTCCTTGCATGGGCTTTCTATCACCTAGCGAGAGAAGTCGTTCTTGTAATTTTTTTAGTCAGTTCTTTTGCAGAAGCTGGAGGGAACAGACGTGCAACTTTCTTCCGTCGATCATTGCTGAAGAGGTAATAAAGAAATTTTTAGTAACATTTGAAGGGTGAGGGTGACTCGTGTTTTAGAATACCTCAGCAACTATACAGGGCGAGTATAAAGTAACGCCGCTTCATCGAGAGAAATTACTCATTGAAAGTGGCTACTAAATGAAGATTTGCATTACCCAACCACATTCAATGAGTAATTTCTCTCGATCGGTGGTGCGGCGTTAATTTGTACTCACAGTGTAGAACCGACTTTGATGAATAACGTAGCGAACACGCCGAGCGATTTAATATTCTTCTACTTCAGGCATCACATTATTGCAGGCTTGGGTAAATTACAAGTAATTCAATTACGTATTTTCAATAACAAGTAATTTGATTACTTGTATTTTAGTCACGTTTGCCTCCGGGAGAAGTAATTGTAATTGTAATTAAAATTGCGTTCGTCCTGTAATTGCAGAGGTGTGTCAATTACATTGGTAATTTGTAATTAATTACGTCCAAATCCTGTGTAATTGTAATTTGAAATTTTGAAGAAAGTAATTTGTAATTGTAATTGAAGATTTTGAGTATGGTGTTCGTAATTTGTAATTGAAAAACTTCAATTACTTTTAAATTTTTTTTCAACACCAATTTTGCCTATTTTCACCAACAAAAGACTATAAAAAGTAAATGAGGATATACAGGGTGGACCAAAACCAACATAGATCCGTTCTAATTTTCTTAATTTTAACTTGACTTCAAAAGTGACGAAGCCCTTTTTTAGAAATTTAAGTGCACATCTTTTGAGCCATGTCTGATTGCGCCGCGCGCCTCACAGCGCGCGCTTTTGATAAAAAGAAGAATTTAATGGAAGGATCGGGAATTTCGGGAACCCCCTTTCGGTTCAATTCACTTGAAAATAGACACGGTGGTAGACCTTCCTACCCTGAACAATGCTTAATGGACCACTAACAAGCCGTAGCGTCCAAGCGCGCTGAGTTACCGCGCGCGCGCGAAGCGTTATGGGGAAACCCCATTCTGTTCGAATCGGATTAATATCGGCATGGTATAGTGATAGCAGTAGCAGTTCTGAACAATGCGGAGCACTACACTCTAGCATGCGCGGAGTTACAGCGCGCTATCTAGATAGGACCACAGTGGTAGAAAACAAGAAGGCGCTGTAACTCAGCGCGCTTCTTTTTATTGACAGCGCGCGCCGTGAGGCGCACAGCGGAGTCAGACATGTCTCAAAATACGCGCACTTGAATTTCGGGAAAAAATAATTTTGTAATTGAAAATTCAATTACAATTATAATTGTAATTAATTTCTTTCAACGAAATAGCCAATTACTTGTAATTGTAATTAATTACATTGAGAAAAAATGTCATGTAATTGTAATTGTAATTAATTAATGTCGAAAAAAGGCAGGTAATTTGTAATTAATTACATTTTGAAATACCCAATAGTAAAAATCTTGTCGCTATTCCTGTGTGCTTATAAACATTAGGTGACCGAGCGGCACAGATTTGTGTTTCTTGTGTCTATAGTGCTCTTATATCCGAGTCTTTCTAGAGTCGTACGACGGAGAAGTACAGACCTTCTAACCCTAAGTGAATGGCCTACCTGGGTGGTCCTAACGGACTCAAATAACACGGTTACCTATAATATGTAAAAAGTAAGTTAGTGCTAGTAGGACTACGAAGTTGTCAACAGAAAGAGAAGTGAACGTTAGCGTCATTCGATTTCCAGCCCAGATCCTGCCGCCTCCCGTTGCATGGGCTTCCTATCACCTAGCGAGAAAAGTCGTTCTTGTAATTTTATAGTCAGTTCTTTTGCAGAAGCTGGAGGGAACAGACGTGTGCTGTCAACTTTCATTGGTGAAGTGGTAATAAATAATTTTTTAGTAATATTTTAAGGGTGGCTCGTGTTTTAGAAGACCTCAGCAACTATAGAACCGATTTTGATGAATAACATAGCGAACACGCCGAGCGATTTAATATTCCTCTACTTCAGTAGTCACATTGAAGGCTTGGGTCAATTACAAATTACAAGTATTTCAATTACGCATTTTCAATAACAAGTAATTTGATTACTTGTAATTAGTTACATTTGCCTCCGCGAAAAGTAATTGTAATTGTAATTAAAATACATTGCCTTCATCCTGTAATTGTAATTGTAACTGGGAATTTCTTACTGTATAATTGAAATTGTATTTGTTCAATTAAAAAATTTTCTGTGTTGAGGCGTGATCACGAATTATAACATTAGACAGATTTAAGAAGTCAATATTCTTGAGACTACTTTCATTCGGTTTTAATCAGCGTGTTTCTCTTCTCAATCGGCAATCCTCACTCATTATCAGTACAAATCGTAAGCACAAATTCGTTTAGCAAATCTCATGTTATGTAAAATATGATTGAATATATACCCAAACCTATATAGCAATACACATATTTATAACAATGTGTGTTAGGAGTTCGGAGGTGATTATGACCAAACAAAATAAAAGAGTTGAAAGTTGAACTCGTCAATTGTGCATATATGTGCTAACAATAATATATTGTGAGATCGGAATTTTAAAAACGAAATTACTAGTACTAGATAATAAGGATAAATAATTGGGGTTGTATAATATCAGTACGTACATAACATAATTACCACATTACAAACTGTTATAATTGGAAATGCAAATGAAAAGGAAAGAAAATTCAATTACAATTACCTACGTGATTGATTGTAATTAAATTGCTTTGAATTATTCACAATGTAATTGTAAATGCAATTACACTACGTTGCTCTTTCCACATGTAATTGTAATTAAATTAGTTCACGTAGATTTCGATCACGTATTGAGCCGGAGATCTGGAGAATGACGTTAACCAAAGCAAACAAGGACAAGAACAAGAACGTCGAAAAAAAATTTCAACCAAACTTTTTTTTTCCAAAACTTTTTTTAAAAAAGTTGTAGGAGTTAAAATTTTTGCTTAAAATATTAGTCTGGGCTTTGGACGCGGTTCCCAATTATACACATGGAAATGGCCGCATGCCATCCCAGCAAAATCCATTTTTTAAGTTAATTAATTGGATTGCAAATAATTAGTGAGCGGTCATGTTTAGGTGAGATGCATATCATGTTTTAAATCGCAGGGGCTATCAGTGGTCCAAACCCCGTGTGAATCCGACATCACCCAATCAAAGTGTGGCAGATACTTACGGCTCACCCTGTATTTTGCCCTATCTCCGGTGGTGTAGAGGTGACTTTGGTGTTCACCTCGACCTTACTCCACTGAGGAGGGTCGGAGAATTTTTTGACTTCCATATTTGAAATCGCCATGCGATTTGTGGTCTATACAACTAAGATTTGTCTGTTTAACAAAATCACTGAGGGAGAATTAGACGATTGAATGAAAGAGGATTAAATGTTATTTACTGTTAATTTAAATGAAAGAGGTCATTTTTCCGGCTGGTCGTGTGTGACTTTCGAAATCTCTCACCAGCTTGAGCTTATGTACATGTTGGAGCACGGGAAACGACCGTCACGCCTCCTATAGCTCAAGTCATAATTCATGATATTCGAGCAGGTTCCGAATAAGTTTGTAGAGGTAAATATCTGAGATTTCGAGAGTAAAATCCTTGCAGTGCTAGTGATGTGTACTCTGTGTCGTATGTGTGGCCGATAGACCTTCAACAGTTTGTTTTCTTCTGTACATACATACTTGTTCACAAAACAAGGTTGCATGTAATGTAAATGCAAAGTATGACTACGACTTACGCAGTTACGGCCACGGTACGACGCACAAGTATTGTCAACAGAAAGAGAAGTGAACGTTAGCGTCTCTTGGATTCCCAGGTCCTGCGGCCTCCGCTTGTATAATAGGTTTGTTAGGCTTCCAACCATCCAGCAAAACCCGCTAGAAAAGTCGCCATTATGATTTCAAGTTTCAAGGTTGTTTTAACAATCAAGTGCAACATTCCCTAAAACAATAAGAACTAGTCTCAATTGATCCATCGTTAGGTGTCGCAGTTTGACTCGCAGAATATTTTATAAACATTGTTAGAAAGAGAAACACAAGGGAAAGAGGTGATATTTATATGCTCAATACACATTAGTAATTGAAGTTGTCATTTGTATTGTAATTGTAATTAATTCCGTTCACAATTTCGCATATATTTTATAGTTGTAATTAGTTACTTTGAAAAATTGATGTTGTAATAAATTTTATTTTCAGGGAAGCAAACAAACGTGCCTGGAATTTGGAATCTTAGTTTGCAGACGTTGACGAAGAATGTCAGATATTGGTTGTACGTTTAATTGGGGTTCGTTAATGTATGAAAGTCATGTTCCTACAAGTCCGAACATCGTGAAAGTCGTGACAACTAGTGGAACTTCCCCTAAGCCGTCTGGGTTCTTTGACACCGAGGACAAATCGTGTAAGTTTGTTTTTAATTCCCTTCACTTCTCTTCCTTTTCGCATGCGCAGATGAGAAACGAAGTAGAGACAACAAAGATGTTAAAAGTTTTCCGAAAAATCACAGAGAAGAGAAAGAGAGAGAGAGAAAAAAAAGAGAAAGGACAGTAGTCTACTGCTGGCTATCCTTGAAGTTGTCCTGAAACGAACCGACAGATATCAAAGGGCATTTTATAAATCACGTAGTACATTTCCCTGTGATGTACTGTACTGCAGTAGCAGTATTAATAAACTCTTTGCGTCGTTCGGCGCTTTCCGATCCATCCTCGCTTTGCGGCTTCGCCGCACTCGGATTAAAAATAAAAATAAACTTCGGGCTAAGGCCAAGATCAAATCTAAAAATTCAATTTGATGATTCAATTAGATAGTCGGATCGTCATGTCTGCATCACAAATTAAAAATGGTGCAGTGTGTTATAATTGAATTTTTTTTGGTGCACTCAGAATCAGGCGACGACTTAAAAAAGGTAAAAATCACGAGTTACGATATTTCCCATGGAACGATGGAACTAGCATATTAAGACTGGTAGATCTTAACACCACAATGTTTGATTTTAAGACAGGACTATTCGACTATTACCTCTTTCTAATCATAGGTGTATAAACTCCGGAGTGCACCAAAAAATGAAGTTTTAGGAATTTATAAGCTGAGGGTACGTGGAGCAGGAGGAACTGAATTTTGCAATGCCCGTGCAAACGAATATTTTGTTTTACAATAAGCAGAATGTATCTCTAAAAGTATCATCCGCTATTGACATGAAAAGCAAAGCATCCGAACAATCGGTTTGGGTGGTTAGCATGGGAGGTTTTTTACGACGTTACAATGGCACGTTACATTACAATACGACGTTACAATGGAACATTAGAGTAGGACTTTACCATCATTGCATCTCCCTACTCCAGCCTAGACGTCTCTTGATGGCGAGTCGTCGGGCGTCTTGACGTCGGGTGTCTTGACGTCAGGCATTCGGGTGTCTTGTAGTCGCCACTTTCAAAATAGGACAACTTCTAGGATAGCCAGCAGTAAACCTAGCGTAACGATATGAAATAAGTAAAGAATAATGCAAAAAATGTACAAATAAGCCAAGCCAAACAACAAAATCTACATATTCTGTTCTGTAAGTAGTAAACAATCCATGATGGTTGCATTGCAATCGTCTGGTAATGGAGACAATTATTATAATTATTATTTTCCACAGCTCACCTTAAACTTTTTTCACTGGAGACATGAGACACCCCGTAGACAGAAAGATGAACATATATACAATCCAATCTGGAAATCACGATACAAAAGTTAGAAGTGTGGCTTTGTTGTTACTCCCATATGGAGTGTCATTTCTACCTTCATGTCATATTTGGAATTCATTGTAAATAATATGATCATGAGTACACTGCATACTTCAATTTCAAAGATTGTTTTGCATTGTGGAACTCTGGAACTGGGCATGAAAGTTTGTTAATTACTAAAGGTGTCGTAAGGTGTCGTGAGTTTTGAACCGTGATTGAGCCGTTTTGGTTAACATCAGAAGGTATCTTCCCTCGTGTATTCAATACGCAAATCAAAGAATCAGATGACTGTATATAACCAGAATCCGGATTCGAATCTTTAACACAAACGTACTAATATACTTTACTGAAGTGAGTATTTCTTTCTACAGATGACATCATGCAGAATTTGTGCATACGCCACAGTCACACGAGTCCCTTAGATGAACATGACGCCAAAATTAAATTTATGGCTGAACTTGGGCTCTACACTACGGATTCTAAATCAGATCTCTTGACAACAGGAGAACAGTGTGCTGAGAGCCAATCCAACGCGGGAACTGCGCAACCAACATCATCCGCAGGAGGATCCGGGAAGCCAACCAACCCCCGTGAAGCGAAGAAATCTGGTTAGACATAGACACTTTTGGTTTTACAGAATGATTTGAATAGACGGGTATTTCAAATTTTTATTTTCATATTTACGAGAACAAAGGAAACGGTTTCTTTCCCGTCCCCATCAGAACAGTTGGTTGGTTTGTTTTTCGATTAGTGCCCCATAACCAGCGTTCATACATACTCAATACTATGAAGATATCACGTAGTTGATGGGTGTTAGGAGGTCTTGTAACTAGGGTGCTTCAGTGAAAAGTCATTTTTTTCATTTTAAATGGGATGATAAGGTTGCTACAGGGACTGGGCTAAAATTGAAGCCTTGAACACTTCACCTATGACGGACGGGTCGTAAGTTTTAAATGAGAATTTAACCCTGGGTGGAAATTGCCAAACCTTATGAGAATTCGTAATGTTTTCCACCCAGCGTGAAGAAGTTGTTTATTTTTAGAAAAAACAGGTTACAAGACCTCCTATAACACCAATTAACTACGTGAAATCTTCTTGCTAAATACTATAATATTAACTATAAGCGGAATTCGAATTATTAATTTGAAAAAATAATCGGAACTCAAAACAATAATTCCGATTACTTCCCCTGGGCATAACCCATACCCGATAAGTCGTCTCTTTTCACAAGGCTATGCAAAATGCAAATATGTTAATTTTTTCAGGGGTAGCCGGTTGGACTTACAACGAAAATAAAGCCAATGGCTTAGCCCTCGACGATTTTGAAGATGACGGTGGGAAACATGTGTCATCGAAATTGAAAGTGAGGACTACGAAGGAACAATCCAAACATTGCCGGAATGTCAAAAAAGCGGTGCCGAAGGGATTAACTCAACCAAAGATACCCTTCAACCGGCAACCACACCTTTACCCAGTCTCACAGGATTATGGAATCGACGAAATCCTTGATAAACGCGTCAGTGATGTGGGGATTGAGGAGTACTTTATTAAGTGGGAAGGATATTCCAGGTAAGTAACTTTCAGGGATCATAAAATTCCTACACTATTCTTCCTGACATTTGCACTACAACATCACTGACTAGTGCATGGTGGCAGTGCGTAAAAGAATAGATGATCTCAATCCGAGTTATTTTGACATTTCCTTCAAGCACCCTCGACACATTTCTTGTTCGTGGGTACATTACAGAGTACTGACCCACTGTTACGGATAGGAATATCCGTGTTGAGGGTTAACTCTAAATAAATATAACTCAGACAGCGTTTAGATTAAGTGCCAATTATAACTTGTATCTTTTATTCATTTCCAATCCTTTATATACACTCCATCCCAATGACACACATTCATTGACATTGACATTGCATTACACACTCTTCCTACATTACATTACATTACATACAGTTACACATAAATATCTAAAGTAACTTCCTAATGCCATTCATGCTCATTGTCTTAGCCAACCATTCCATAAGGCATAAACTATTACTATACGTAATACCACCCGGCCCGGTTAGGGCGAGAGGCCAAACAACACGCAACGCGGAGTTGCCCTGGATATCCTAAAAAAAAATTTAATCCTTCCTTTATTTTCCTAGTGACTACAACAGCTGGGAACCCAGACAAAACGTCTCCGAATCTGCGGTGCTCGATTATGAGAAAACCCGCCTTCAGAAACGTGGAAAGAAAAATATAAACTCTCCAGCTATTTTAAACACCCCGGAAAATAAATTCGACCCAAAAATTAGTTGGAAGCCGAAGGTAAACGTTGCAGCAGCAGCTGATCTTACGCTTAAGCCCACCGACCAAATAGTGTGTAACACTTACGCTATCGATTCCAAGAAATCGGCCCCAACAGAATTTGTTCAAAAATTGATCTACGATCTCAATCCAGAAGTTGCCCTCAACAATCGCGAGCCCAAGAATTTGGAAACAGAAACTAACTTGGAACCGATGGACGAACACTTTCAACATTCCAGCTTTGGCTCAAATGATTCCTCTGGAACAGCTTCAAGTTCTGGCTCTGTTGTAGACATCTCCGCCTCTGCAGAGAGCAACAATGTTCATGGAAGTGCTAACAATGGACCAAGTCATCCAAAACGTCCGAAGAGAATTATTCCACAGAAATTATCACCTGTTCCGAAGCCAGAAAGAAGTTGACTGTTTTAGAGAATAATATTAGAAAAGGTTGGGACGGTAAATATTTGGTTGAGGCAATCCGAGATACACGACTCGAGGTTGATGGAACAAAATCCTACTTGATTAAGTGGGTAGGCTTTTCAAGGTAACCCAGAACTGTTTAAATTTTATTTCTAATCAATGCTTGCTACCTCTGAACCAACAAGACCACTTTTGCGCCTCCATTTTATACAGGGCAATCTCCTATTCCTTTCTGCACTTTCTATGTCGGCAGTTATAAATTTTGAACATTGAAAAGTGATCTTGATCGAAGATTCTAAGGAAGTTTAAGCATTGAGGAAGTGCAAAAAAATAAGAATACACTAATTTCATTTTGAATTCGCAATTTTTTGAAATATGTAGTGAGGAGAATACTTGGGAGCCTACAGAGAACCTTACTCCAGAAATGATCGCTCATTATGAGAAGAAGATGGCAGAGAAGGAAAATTTTCAAGCCAAAGCGGCGGATAATGTCACAGAATTGAAAAGTCTTGACTCACAAACACATGAGACGCAAAACGGAAAAACTACAACGTGGGATGGAGTTGTACCACCTGGCCCTTGTGTTGGCTCAGGGCCTGCATTTTTGACAATTCCGTCAGGATTAACCGGAAGAAATTCGAGCTCGGAACACTTTGATGATGAGGTAAAGAACTTCCTTTCCAGCGAAATGTAGACCAACGCGAGTTAAAGTTCTTGACCTTAATAAAAGCAATTAACTGCGTAGACTAAATGAGAATTTTCTAACTGCTTACGATGAATGTCAATGAATGATGATAACGTTATGTTCGATGTTTCAGGGCTACGCAATCTTACGAACTGAGACGAATCTGGCAGGTCGACGAGTCCAAACTATTCTCGACGGGACTCTGTATCGAAACAAGATTTATTTCATGGTTGGATTCGAAGGCCAAGATGATTGCTACACACTTGTCAAGGGTGATGACATGAATCTTGTTTTCCCGCAGGAAGTGCTTCGTTTCTACGAAAATCGAATTTCTTGGTCAGCGATGACAGATTGAGGCCTTTGGACTCCTTCCACCAGGGATGGAAATTGAATTTTGTTTCTTTCTAATTCATATACTAATTATTTCACAAATTTAACTTTTCCCACTCCAATTTCGGATTTCAGTTACTAATTTGGATTCTAATTATTCAAATTCTGATTTCGATTGTCAGATTCAAATTAATGTTTATTGATTGAATTCCAAATCAAATTCAGTTTCCACTTCCACCCGAATTTAACAAATCTCCATTTTTGGCTTACGATATACAAATAAGAACTCCAATTCCTATTCTAATTAATTTTTCACTTGTGGGACGCATCACCTTTTTGTGTGCCATCTTTGCGGCGGGGAAGGCTGAGGGGTTCTGCTAATCTTCTCTGTATCGTTCCAATTTTAGTATTTGTATACCAGACACGAATTTCTGCTCCGATTGCCATCCATGTCCATAAAACAAATCTGTCTACTCCTTTTTTTACATTTTTAACTTTATTCGTGTATTAACATACGATTTAATCCTTATTTGTTAAGTTAACATTTCCTTTGAATTGATCTAATTTAGAGTAGATATAATATTATAAGCTCTTTTGTACATAGCGGGCGGGTTTATTCCTTCTGTTTCATTGTTACTACTTCCACCAGGGGTGACAATTGTAATTGTTTTCCGATTTCGATTCTTAATCTTTTTGAAAGGCTTCACCGTCGTTCTAGGGGTCATGCTAATCTTCTCTGTAATTTTAGTAAATGTAGACTGAAGGTTTCTAATTATAGTAAGCGAGAGCAAGCCTTGTTAGATCCAATTTTCTCTAATGAATTAAGAGCAAATGAGTTTGAATAGTTTCCAAGCTCAGTTTGAATGAAAACCATACTGTTTTAAGAAAGACAACCTAGGTAGATTGAAGCATAACTTTCTAAGTTAAGTCACTCACAAAGTTCGTCTCTCTTGCCTCCATTCACTTACTGCACTGGTAGATTTCCCATACTTGTCGACCATACTTGCTTTACTTCTGGTCCAGGCCGAAGTGACTGGGTACAAAAGCTACAACGGAAGTGACGATAAGTTAATTGTGAAACTAAGTAGAACCCCCCAAGTAGAGAAAGTCTAGTCGACAAGCATGGAAAATCTCGCAGTGCAGTAAGTTAATGGAGGCAGAAGTAAAGAATTTCGCGGAGTGAAACTTTGAAAGCTACCCCCGAAGAAGGAGTTCAATCTAAGTATCTAGGTTTTCGTTCTACCGACGCGACAGTGAGGCGCTTGAGAGTGGCGAATTTGGAACGAAGAAAATAATACGAATTCCGATTACGCTTATAATCAAAATTCAGATTCCAATTCTCTTGAAATTCAATTTATTTTCGAATTATATCCAAACAAACCTACCTATCTAAATATCTTTTTTGACTTTATTCATGTAATGACATAAGATTTATCCCTTATTCTTTGTTATGTTAATGTTGATCTAATTTAGAATAAATATAATGTCTATGCGTTTCCTCAACTTTTGTCTTTATGATTCGAACTGTTCAGGCACGCCGTGATATACTCAATGATTAGCTTACATTCAAGACCCACCCTAGACACACAGAATTTCTTTGATTGATTGTCTTACATTCCAGACACACAGAATTTTTTTTATTGATTGTCTTACATCCGAGACACACACTGATATGCTCATTGATTGCCTTACATTCCAGACACACACTGATATGCTCATTGATTGCCTTACATTCCAGACACACACTGATATGCTCATTGATTGCTTTACATTCCAGACACACAGAAATTTTTTGATTGATTGTCTTACATTCCAGACACACTGATATGCTCATTGATTGTCATTACATTCCAGACACACTGATATGCTCATTGATTACCATTACATTCCAGACACACTGATATGTTCATTGATTGTCTTACATTCCAAACACACACTGATATGCTCATTGATTGCCTTACATTCCAGACACACACTTATATGTTCATTGATTGCCTTACATTCCAGACACACTTATATGTTCATTGATTGCCTTACATTCCAGACACACACTTATATGTTCATTGATTGCCTTACATTCCAGACACACTTATATGCTCATTGATTACCATTACATTCCAGACACACTGATATGTTCATTGATTGTCTTACATTCCAGAGACACACTGATATGCTCATTGATTGTCAAACACCCTAGAGTCGCATAAAATTTATTAAACTCAATTGAACGACCCTTATTATTACATAGGTAAAATTAACAAAGAATTCTATGATCAATTTATGTCCAGCAAGTTCAATGTGGTTCAATAAAAATACCTGACAAAATTTTAATTCCGTTCAAGTGAATATTTGGGAGATTCCATACGAAAGAACCTTAGTAAATAGTTAAACCCTTGTATTGTTATTGTGAGCTGACCGACCACATTTTCTTGTGTACAGACTCATACGCAAAACAATGTCATACGCCTACTGAAACAACTACTACTACTAAACTACAACTTTTAGTACGACACACGAAGAGATGTGCAGTGGCGGCCCTAGGATTTTTTAACACGTAGGCACAAACAAATTTCACAGACCAAGTGACTTTATTTTATAGCAAATTTTATATAAAAATTGACAATCGGCCCGAAGGGCCGAGATTTTTTTGACTTTCTTTGAAAATGTAACGTGGAATGAACCCAATTTGCCATATTCTCTGCATTTTTGCTCGAATTCAATCTTATCTAGTGTAGGGGCACA
>JAQIXO010000846.1:0-15198 GCA_034700305.1 Protaphorura armata
CGAAACTAATTTATGACAAAACTTTTTAGTTGCTTAGTGCTCTGTTAATATTGTACTTGCCGTCGACGGTGTCTGTTTTGCTGGACTAATGAGTCAAAGCCAAACAAGTGATTTTCCTAACCTTTGGAGGAAGAACTAGTGTTTTGTCATAAAGTTTTGACAAAACTAAAGAAATTTATATTAGTTTGACAGTTAGGCTCAATCTATCCGAAGTAAAACTAGTTTGAGAAACAATTATATTGTTGAATGTAAGTGTATGGATCGAGAGGTTTTCATATAACACACCTTGTTCGTCAAGACTGAAGAGAATGGTTGGATAGCATAGTGGTCTAGCGCTCGACTCTATCCAAGCTTGAGTTGACTAATGACATATGAATCGTTGATTACGCGGCTCGCTCCTGCGGAAAGCGTGCATACACTACGCTATGCAACCATTCTCTTGTTAATTTCTTGTCAATTGCAACTGTTATATAAATTCTTCGTGAAGTGGTCGAAAATTTTATTGTTAATTTTTTGTATTTCTTTTGCTCATGTCTGAATTATATTTGTTTCAAAGTTACGCTTAAGTTGCTAGCGGACTATTGTTGGAATGGTCAGACTATTGTTGGAGCGGTCACATATTTATTGTTGGAATGGTTACAGACTATTGTTGCATGTTCAAAATATATTCATTGGGGTGGTTTCCGCCTATTTTGACTCAATCCTTCATAAGGCTACGCGTTGGAGTGGTCACAATTTTCGCATGTGCAAAATATATTGCCAGGTGAGGGATTCGAACCCCCGCCCCTCAGTTGAGGATCCCAGCCTAGATGGGACGCCTTAGACCGCTCGGCCAACCTGACTGATTTGGTTATTTTACATAAACTACCTAATAGAACTTTCATAAAATTACAAATCAATCAAATCAATGCAGTTTTGTTTGACATGGCGCTGGGCCGAATAAATAAAATTACATGAATGTGCGCAAAACTGGGGCACTGAAGAACACGTGTCGGTTTTTATTTGTACAAAACAAGTTGTTTGAGTAAAGGAGGAGCAGGAGCAGGAGGAGACGCACTTTCAAGAAACTTTTCACACCAGCCCGTACTCATTTCTTTGAAAGTAACAGAAGTT
The DNA here is from genome assembly GCA_034700305.1 of Protaphorura armata. Lineage (NCBI taxonomy): Eukaryota > Metazoa > Arthropoda > Collembola > Poduromorpha > Onychiuridae > Protaphorura > Protaphorura armata. The sequence goes on from JAQIXO010000846.1 coordinate 1,114, forward strand.
GGCGACGGTAATTTGGACGAGGAAGAGCAGTTTGACTAAAAAAATTTGCAAATGTATGTGTTGGAGTGGTTTCAGACTATTTAGACTCGTTTTGGCATAAGGTTACGTGTTGGAGTGGTTTCAGACTATTTTAGCTTGATTCTCCATAAGACTATGTGTTGTGGTGGTTTCAGACTATTTTGACTCGATTTTCCATAACACTATGTGTGGGGCTGGTTAAGACTAATTTGACTCGATTTTCCCTAAGGCTACGAATTTGAGTGGATTCAGACTATTTTGACCCGATATTCCATAAGGCTACGTGATGGCGTGGTGTGGAGTGTTCACATACTACTTATCTTTTATCCCTATCGTTTCGTTTTATTTTTTTTTTCAATTTTCTTTAGTTTTTACCCTATCGATTTGTTTTATTATTTTTTTTCAATTTTCTTTAGTTTTTATTCAATTACATTTTAGTTTGTAAAAAACTTTTTTTTCATTTTTGTTCGTTTTTTTCTTTTTAATTTTTCGGATGGATCCTAAACTAATATGGAAATAAATAGAATAAAGTCGCACAACAGTAAATTTATTTTATTCCCCAACGACTGTTTTCGTAATGTGTAATTTGTATATAATAATTACTCAAGATTTCTTTATCATCATCACTGTTATTCTAACTATTGTCGTACAATGTTGTCCAAAATATTCTTAAAAAATTACTCAAGCGTTATGTAGTCAATTGGATTCACATCGGGTGTTGCAAGAGATACGACGGATACGATACGAATTGTCGTGGTGTCATCATGGACATTTTCTTCCAGTTCGTGAATCCTTTCATACGCATTGTCAAGATACCGAAAGCATCCTCCAACAAATTCTCCTGGACGTCTACTTCCATATCTACGATCGGGGTTGGAGATCTACAAGTTGAAAATGATAACGACATAAGTTTATTTCGTACATTGTAATCTGACTAATTATAGTTTTTTTGGTTAAATTATTTATTTTTTATTTTCTACTCTAGTTTTTTTTGGTTTTTTAGTGTAGTTCTTTTTTATTTTTTAGTCTAATTTTTTTATATTAGCGCTTACCCCGCATCCTGAGATCCGTCTAAGAAGACTCGAAATGCAGTCTTGTTTCTTGTTTCTTTTATCTTTTATTAATTTTATCGCTGCCACGTTCGACATATTCGTATCTGCAAATTGGGCATGCTTGTCTGAATTAATAAAACAATAATGTTATTAGTAAATTTACAAAACAATTGCAACTTAAAGAGTACAACGAATGAATTGAAAATATTTGTTTACCTTCGATTAGACCCCCTTTGTATTTGCTGGTACCAGCTCGATTTGCATACCTTATGGAATATATGTCCACAAGGTAGTGCCCACAGGTGGGACAAGTCTCTAGTCATTGATGTGTTGGTTGATGTAGCGGCAGCGTAAGCGTCGTCACCTAGTGGTGCAAAGCAGATTTGGCAATCTGGTAGAGACATGATTTGTTTTGATTTACGAATAAAAATCAGAGAATGTCCGAAATATCTCTTCTGATCCTTTTATTACATATAAACTTCATGGGTGGGACCTTGCCGACGTTGGGGAGGGTTACCCCTAAAACTATTTTTTTCGGTGACCAGACAAAAACATCGTTGCTGAAATTAAACTCGCTGAGAAAACAAAATCGCAACATAATTTCCAATTTTTTAAAAAATCTATCTACTAAAACAAATGAGACAGAGCAAGATTACTTATAAAAATGTAATGAAAATACATACAATATTACTACTACTACTACTACTACTACTACTACTACTACTACGTATATTGCAGCGCAGTCCGACTTACTTTTATTCCAGAACATCTGGGTTTGTCAAACAAAAGTCTCGGATACCCGATCTGAGATGAACTTGTGCTCACTAAACCACATTGCAATTATAAAAATCATACATTTTCATTTCCGTGCATTTACCTCGCATGCACTTTTGTGATGAAAACAAACATTTTTACTGAATTTATTTCGGTGCATTTTAAAACAGTTGGACTGATTTTCCATAAGATTTCGGTTGGAGCGGACACTTGTAATATGTTTAGGATTTTGCATAAGCTTATGGGTTAGAGGGAGGTAGAATAATATTGGCTGGGGTCGTTAAAACTTAATAAAAAAGTAAATGCAATGTACACATTAGTCATTTTAGCATTACGACAAGTGATTTTATTTCCCCACGACCAACAAACTCATCTCGACATTCGTACACTTAATTTTATTCGAATACATTTGGATTGTGCATTTACCTCGCATGCACTTCTGTGATGAAAACAAATATTTTGACTGAGAATTCATACTTTTCAGATGCGCAGAGAAAATGCAGTGGTGCAAGAAAATTCTGTGCTTGAATGATCGTAGAAGTCATTTATTTCTATATTTTCATTTTATCTCGACTAGGAACATCAAATAAGATGTCAAAATTAAATCCGGACTACATGCATATATCAAGATGTGTCGTAATCCATCCGAACGAGAATTTAGAGTAATCTTGTATTATTAAACTTTGAAATAGTAATAAATGTCTACGTAAATTAAATTACAAGTCCAGGCTTCAAAAAAATATGTTTAGAAATCCAATAAGCATTTAACAAAAGCTTCAGAAATTGAATCACATGAGCGATGAACGTATCTTGTACTCACATTTTATTAAGTGCCAGATCATACATCAAAAGGACAAAGACAGAATTGAAATAAATTATTTTTCTCTCACTTTAGGCTTCCAAAAAAAAGCCCTACGATTGGCTCCAACTCCGCCATGATTAGCGAATCCAACGGATTTCAAATGTTCAATTTGATGAGTTTTTATAAAATTCCAACAATATTTTGTTTTGTTGTCACAAACTTGTTTTGTAATTTCAATGATGTGATAACTACAATTCTCTGGTCCTTTTGTTTCCAACTCTGTGACACACATTTTGACTCCGTCTTTTTCAGTAGCATTCACATGTCTCATTAAAAGCCGAGTGAAATAATCATGAGTCACGATCAAAACAATTTCTGGATATTTTTGGATGTTCACACCTGTCCGAATGTTCAAATAATTCCTACACTCGTACATTTATTCATTCATTAATTTTAATTTTATTCGAATGCATTTGGATTGTGCATTTACCTCGCATGCACTTCTGTGATGAAAACAAATATTTTGACTGATTTCTTTTGTATAAGTTGTGGGGTCGGGCGGGCATTTGTAATATTTTTTAGCATTTTGCATAAGCTTATGGGTTAGAGCGAGGACTGTCGATTTCTGTATATGGGCTCTTATGGGAGTTCCATAAGACACATGCTCAATTTAAAAACTTAAAGAATACTATTGGCTGGGATAGTTAATACTTACAAAGGAAATATAATGTACACATCAGTCATTTTAGCATTACAAGTGTTTTTATTTCCCCACGATCGACAAACTCGACACCAGTACACTTATTTTTATTATTCGATTGCGTTTGGATTTGTCATACATGTCTCGGAAACCCGGTCTGAGTTAACCTTGTGCTCACCCCACATTCCGACTATAAAACTCTTGCAATTTATTTCCGTGCTATTTAAATCAGTTCAACTGATTTTCCATAACATTTGGGTTGGAGCGGACACTTGTATTTTTTAGGATTTTGCATAAGCTTGTAGGTTAGAGTGAGGACTCTGTCGATTTTTATATATGGGCTCTTTTGCCGTGAATTTCCCTCGTATGCACTTCTGTGATGAAAACAAACACTGGATTGGAGCGAGTCCTTCAATATTTTTTAGGATTTTGTATAAGCTTTTGGGTTAGAGCGAGGACACTGTCGATTTCTGCATATGCGCTCTTATGGGAGTTCCATAACACACATGCTCAATTTAAAAACTTAAAGAATAATATTAGCTGGGGTAGTTAAAACTTAATAAGAAAGAAAATGTAATGAACACATCAGTCATTTTAGCATCACCCCACTTTGCAATTACAAAAAACTTATTTCCTTGCCTTTTTTTATTGCCGTGCATTTCCCTCGCATGAACTTCTGTGATGAAAACAAACACTTTGACTTTAGCGAGTACTTGTAATATTTTTTAGAATTTTGCATAAGCTCGTGGGTTACAGCGAGGACTCTGTCGATTTCTATATACGAGCTCTTATGGGAATTCCAAAAGACCCTGGATTACCGGACATAGAATTTCCTCGCCAGCGTGCCGTACACCGCTGAGGTCAGGTTTCGCTTACCCCACATTGCAATTATAAATATCTTGCAATTTATTTTCTTGCATTTTTATTTCCGTGCATGCATCTCTGTGATGAAAACAAACATTTTGACTGATTTTCCATACGATTTGGGTTGGAGCGAGTACTTGTAGGGTTTTGCATAAGCTTATGGACTAGAGCAAGGACTCTGTCGATTTTTATATATGGGCTCTTATGGAACTTCCATAAGACTGGGTTACCGGACATAGAAAAATCCGTTGCATCGACCCGCACCACGTTACTACTAACGAGGTGCACAATTCCTCATATAAAGGATAATGACATCGCATAAAGAGAAAAGTATTACGTGATTGAGTCAAGTCAGGTGTAGTTGACAAGGGCTCTTCGCTAGTTGTCTCCGCGATTTCTTGAGTTGCTGGATCTGAACAAAATACAAAATTGTGACTTGTCCTATGAAATTATACATCACAAAAGATGAAGATAAAAAATTACATGGTTCGGTCACAGGAGCAGTGATTGGCAAGGGATCCACAGAAGTCATTTCTGTAGTTTCAAGATTTGATGGAGCTAAAGATATTACAATTTGGTGAAATAGAAACTACAATTTCATATATTAAACTACACGTAAACTGACCGACTTTCAGCTTTTGAATCTCAGCGTAAACATTTCGCAACCATTCCTCGTCCGTAAGAATTTTCTCAGTAGTTGTGGTTGATGGTTCTGGTTCTGAAAATTGTAATTTTACTCATAAAATCTTCATAAATTTAACCCAAAATTTTCTTGACACAGTAGAATGAAGAAATATCACATTTCATTTCTCATGCAGATATTCACCGACACACAGATTGGTCTAGCCTTAGACGAGGAAAAATGCGTTACAAATTCCCACAAGCGGATGAAATAAAGACAGACTGAGACTCGGACGTATAGAAATTTCCACATAGACAAGAAAATAAATATTGTGTATAATTTGGTAGTAATCCATATATTTTCCTTGTAAAATACATCTTTTCAAAGATAGCCAAGTCGTGACTGAAAATGATTGCTATTGCATAGACTATTGCTAGACTATTGCAAAGTAATGATGTGAATTAGAGTGGACAGATAGAATACTAAAAGTTTTACACGTAGCTGACTCAAAGTAATTAGCTCTCATATCCGTATTTTCATTCGATTCGTATCGCCAAAGACAAAACCAAATTGAGAACATAGGAGGAAATTATCTTAATTGTAATAGAGCTAATGACGGATGCAAATTAATTAGTCCAACATATTTCTCAACTCAACTAAGCCAACAGAACACAGCATTCGTGAGAAAATTCTATTTTTTATTTAAGGTTGATTATGAAGCTTCCCAACCTTCATTATTTCCCATCATACAAAATCCAAAGGAACATATAGCTATTGTTTTGAATATTTTCCATCCTTCACACAAAGTAGTCATTATTAAGTATGGAATGTTTAGTACAGCACATGTGTAGATAAAGGGTTGGTATTAATTTAATTTATTATTACGTACATAAAAAAACAGACTAATTTGTGAATCGCATGAGATCATTCATATTCATGATGTGCATGGTTTGTACGAGGTGCGAAAGGAAGGTGTGCAAATAATAATGCATACGCAAAATTGAGAGTAATGTATAGAAATTAATGATTGACGTCATGACAAAGTAAATAAAAAATTATTTCGGACACAACTTATTTCTTTCGGAAAATTTCTTAACGGTTTCCCACCACACACAATTATTCATTTTTTCCTACCAAGCAAATTGCCATGGGTAAAAATCATGCATCTTACCTGAGCAATTGAAAATGATTTTAGTCAACGGGTCAAACAAGTCATCAACGCACACGAATTCACCACGTTCACGTTCAATAAAATGACACAAATGAAGCCGACAAATTTCACAGCTCATTTTTGGGTCGCAGGACCAAACTGGTGTAAAAAAAAAAGGAGAAAAACGACGAAAAATTTCATTTTGTTCATTTCTTTATTCACAAATATATTTCTGAGATGAAACGAAGTGAGGATGAATTAAAATCCAACTAAACGTGAGGTTTGGATTAAAAGCATGAGGGTACAAAAGATTTTTAACATAAACAATTATAATCTAAATATTTACATAGACTGAGACTGAGTCTGTAACAAAGCAGAGTTCATGAAAGATGACATTTTTTTCACCACATAATTCGCCTCACAAGTGAATGTCTTCTTCTCAATTTCTTCATCCAAAATACACTACACATGCAACATATAACCAAACGAATATAAAAGCTCGGAAAACGAAAGTTTTTAATTTTTATTTTCCCGCGCCAGGTTTAAATTTAATTTTCAGGGCTCTTCTGGGCTTCCGCCCAGAAGAGCATTTCCGAATTTTATTTAAATAAAAACTTTTGATTTGATTATTTTCTTTACCATAGATTTTTATTTTTCCGCGCCAGGTTTAAATAAAACCGCGTGAATTTCAAATTTTAGTAGCGCCACCTAACGGTGGCGCCACAAACTAAAAAAAACCATCATACGTGGTCGTCCCGTCGTGCCTCCCAAAACGCTTCACAGATTTTCTTTAAAAATTCTCTTCAACTTTTTCCATTCGCGGTTGTTATTAATTTATTCACAAATTAAACTTTAAACGATTCAGTCTGACTTTCTTTATTTAACATATATTTTAAATTTTCCCGCGCCTGGTCCTCACGTGGTTTACATTTTTAGTGGAGGCGACATCCGACTTATAAGATAAATGGGTGACAAACCCGAGTTAAACATGGACAACGTAAATATTTACATAAACTTTCCGCCTTAACAACGTAATGCATGCATAAAGAGTTGATTTTGCTGAATGAGTTTGAGTATTCTCATGTCAACACTTCATTTTCCCACACACACAAACACACACAGAAACTTTCAGAGTTAATTTCATGATTCAGGCTGATTTTGCTGTATGAGTTTGAGTGAAGAGAACTCTCAAGTCAACACCATTTTCCTACATACAGGCAGAAACTTTCAAGGTTAAATTCATGTACAGGGTGGGCCAGAAAAATGTGACAGAGCTTGTTTTAATCATTTTTGAATTTTCCCGCGCCAGGTTTAAATTAAACCGCGTAAATTTAAAATTTTTAGCAGCGCCAGCTCCCGGTGGCGTCGCGAACTAAAAAAAACCATCATAATGTCATTATATATATTTTTAACCACGGTTCATCTTTAAGTACGTTCGAAAGTACGTATGCGATTGGAAGAAAAACAGTCCATTACCCGTATGAATATTTTACCCTCGTATTCACGCTAAATATATAGCCTTAACTTTAATCTAGTTTTGGAATGATAGAGTATAGAGTCACTGATTGAGCTTGATATTGCCGTAATTCCTGTTTTCAGAACACGTTGTCATCCCATGTTTCTAATATTGTAAAGTAAAGTATCCTTTATGTCTATCTAAAATAAATGTGTCGTCAACGTCAAACATATAAAATTATACTTATGAAGTCTAGCACAACTCATTGTGGGACTGTGTATTGTATTGATTACGTACAACTTACATAGACATTTACCGATCTACCGCTCCAAAGATGGACGCCATATCTGTATATGAATGTAATCGCGTGTGACATTGTAATTGCTTAGATAATGGAATATATTATAAATTGGGCGTCTACTTTGAACTTTGAGCTAAATGTCTGAAATCTCTTGCGTATTACTCGCTTTCATAAGCATCCTCGGAGAGCCAATAAGTCGTGGAAGCCTGCAAGCCTGGTACTATAATTTCAATCTACGTCGTTTCAAATCCATTCACAGTAATCAAGTGTTCAACTATGTTCGGTGTAATCGTTCTGGCCAAATAATAATCAAAGCATGCAGTCTACTGAAATTTATTAGACAGCCTTAATTACTACAGTTTCCCCATTTTCTTACAATGTCTACTTTCTTATATTTCCTGAATTTCATCTTCATGTTTATCATCCCATCTGCATCTGCTCACTCATCTCCAACATTGAATTTGACTTCATTCATCAAAAATTTTAACCATTCATTTGTTCAAATTATTCTTTTTGAATATGTGGATTTCCTGGAGCCCGATGTCCCCGTAGCCGTCACAAATTCAAACTCTACAGAATTCATTTCAAGAATTGGAATCGAAAAGCGGATCAGACTTGGCGAAGAAGATGTTTTCTGGACAGCAAAATATTCATCTGTACTCATTTTGCCAATTTTTCCAAAATCATCATCAGACATTCTGGCAGCCTACAAATTGTTCAACTACTACTGGGTAATAAACATACCACCTTACGGCGAGGCGATGTACAAGAATGCACACGTTTTCTGTGTAGTAAATGGCTATCCCTTTGAAATGGGCGATGTCAATTTCTATTCTACCTACAGACCCGTATTGTTTTTTTATTCGGTCTCATCTCAGCGTTTGTTAGTAAAGAGTCGTTTCCCATGTGAGTTTACGCATGAAATTGAGTCGAGCTCAATGAACATCTCACCAAATGCCCTTGAAGCATATTTCTCGGCCGCACACCTACAAAAATGTGAGTCGGTGTTCCATTATGAAGTCGGAGAAAATCCGCGCAACCATTATTATGGACCTCCGATGTCAGTTCAACAATTAAGAACTGTGGCAGAAAAATCCACTCGATTGTACATCTTGTCCACCCTCGCATCCATGGAGCAAAATTCAACACTATCAATTTCGTATTCAATCGCCGACAACACTAAATTAAAGAGGAGGTTGTTGAATCCAACGAACTTTCAGCGGGTCACAGCGTTAGACACGACCAAAGAAGCATTGACTGCAAGGAATGCCTTCTCAGAGTATCAAAATCTGATACATTCACATACTTCAGCTTTCAATTTTTTGACCTGTGATACCGGAGAAAAAATTCAAGTTCTGTTTCGCAGTTTCTTTGTGCCGTATGAATTCAAGGTCTGGATTTGCATTGCAATGCTTTCGGCGATTTTATTTGGCTTCACGTTCGCACTCATTGATATCAAATACATGGGTTCAGAGGGAGTGTATTTTGTACTCTCACTCATCATGACACTCATATTTGAGGGTCCTCACTCTCCAAATCCAAAGTTGAGGAAATCAGTCGCAATCACGTGTTTTTTGGGTCCATTTCTTCTGATGAGTATTGTGATCACAAATGGGTACAAAGGTGTGGTGACCACAAAATTAACTTCGCCGTTTCTTTCGGATCCTGTTACATCATTCGAAAAAGCTATTGAACGAAACTATTCCATTTTGACTCTGGCTTTTGCTCAGCGTCCGCATGTGAGAGACAGGATCCGACATCTTTGTCTGGATGACAAAAACAGAGATCATGCGTTTGAAATGTTTGACACGTACTACCCTTTCTTAGGAGCACTTAAGGATGAGCTTAAGGAATTGAATCGAAAAGAAGCAAATTCAAAATCAATGCAAGGAAAAGAGAAATGGAACAAAGACATGTCAATCTTGTCGAGAATCGTGGAAAGGACACGAGAAGATATCTGCAAGGAAGTGTCATCCCCTTCGAATGAGATTGCAAAGTGCAATCACATGGTATATTCAGCTGAAGTTCACGAGTTGCTATTATTGCAAATGAAATTAAATACGGAGATGCCAAGGCTAAAAATTTACATGGGAGATACATCTATTATTCAGAAGAATGTGGTTGTCGTACTTGATGTTGGATTTGGGGCTCAAAGACCGTCAATGGGGGACGATAAAGAATTTCCACGGAAATCTTTACTTTTAACGGAGTCAGGTCTGATTTTGCATTGGCAAGGTGTTGAAAAAGAAGAAGAATTAAGAAGGGTGGTAAGTCAATCACAAATACTAGTTAACGAGGACATACCCGAGTTCAGCGGATTATCATTGCGTAGTCCTTTGGCAGGATCGTTTGCTGTTTACTTTTCATGTGCTCTCGTTTCCGTCGTAGTTATTTTAGCCGAGCTACACCGTAAAATTATTACATGTACCAAGTTAGTATTGTCATTCAGTTGGTTAAAGATATCTTCCTTAATCCTTTACATTCTCTCAAAACTTAGACGGATAAACGATTCGAGGCAACAAAATTGATTTGAACAGATCAAAATCCATATCAAATTGACCGTTGCCTGATATTTTGATTTCTCGTATTTCAAGAAGTCCTGTAGGTGTAGCAGTAGTCGTTTAACCTATAATTTGCAAATTAAAATTTTACGTAAAAGTTTGAATTGGTCGAAAATAAATTTTAGAATCAGTAGACAAGCGTACACTAGAAAAGGAAAGACAGTGTTAGATTTCAGAATAAGAAATTAAGCCATTCGTCCAGCCTGTCATCATTCTTGTACGTTTTCCTTCGATATTTTTAATATTGCACAGTATCTCTCCCGTCCCGTCTATCAGACGCACATGTGTCCAACATATAAGTTACGATTCAAGTTACGATTTCTATCGCATTTCATTGTGGAACTGCGTATTGATTAAAACTTATAACTTATTCAACGTTCCAGAACTATAATGGATATAGCCTTAAAATCATTTATAAATGTTTATGCTGGGATTATACGATTATGGTATATCAATACATATGTATGTAGTCATAAACTTATACGAACATTATTAACTTCACGAGTTGATATATTTGTTTGAATGTAATCGCGTGTGATATTGTAATTGTTTAGATAATGGAATATATTGTAAGCAGGGCGTCTTCTTCGAGCTAAATGTAAATCTCTTGTGTATGTGTGTCTTTTGTATTCTTATTTACTCAGAATATACTGTTGTTTGAAGAAATGGCAATAGATCATGTAGTGCTGGCTTGTCAGATACGTCGCTACAGTTAGGAGATATTTGCTACCGACTGTTTCAAATCCATCGGCAGTTATCAAGTGTAATCCTGTTAGATCCAACCATCTTCGCCAAACATACTGCATAACCAACGAAACTCACTGAATTTAATTAACCAGAGCTATTATTTTTGGACAATATATATTTCTCATTTTCAAATAATGTATTCACTCGTACATTCCCTCTATTTCATATTTATTACCCAGTTTGCTTACTCGGTAATAAATGCTGTGACAATCCAACCATTAAATCTGTCTTTATTCGTCAACAATTTTAACCATTCCTTTGTGCAAATAATTCTTTATGAATATGTTGATATCCTGGAGCCCGAAGTGCCCATTGCCATTACAAATTCAAAATCTAAAGAATTCATTTCAAGGACTGGAGTCCATGAGAGGTTCAGACTTGGTGATGAAGATATTTTCTGGACAGCCAAGTATTCATCTGTACTCATTTTGCCAATTTTTCCAAAGACTCGTTTAGACATTCTGGCAGCCTACAAATTGTTCAAATATTCTTGGGTGACAACCGTACCATACCTTGGGTATTCCGGTAACGCTGCGTCCTTTACAACAATGTACAGGAATACATATGTTTTCTGTGTAGTAAATGGGCCAGTCTTACATAATATGGCTAAGAAAATTCATTTACATTATCACTATAGACCGGTATTGTTCATTTACTCCATCTTATCTCAAGGCTTGTTAGTAAACAGTCGTTTCCCGTGTGACTTTACTCGTCAAATTGAGATAAATTTAATCAATATTTCACCAGATATTCTCAAAAGATATTTTTCAGCTGCACGGCTCAACAAATGTGAATCAGTTTTCCATTACAGAGTCGGCAAAAATCCAGAGACCCATTACTTTGGACCTCCGATGACAATTCAACAATTAAGAACTGTGGTAGGAAAATCCACTCGATTGTATATTCTGTCCCTTCTTGCGTACATGGAACAAAACTCAACACTGTCCATTTCTGACTTATTCCACAACACTAACTTAAAGAGAAGGTTGTTGAATCCAAAGAACTTTCAGATGGTCACAGCTTCCGAAGAGACGAAAGAAGCATTGTTTGCAAGGTATGGCTTCTCGGAGTTTCAAAATCCAATACATACGCATACTTCGGCTTATAATTTTTTGACATGCGATACCGGAGAGAAAATTGAAGTTCTGTTTCGAAGTTTCTTTGTACCGTATGAACTAGAGGTCTGGATTTGTATTGCGATGCTTTCAGTGATTTTATTTGCCTTCACGTTCGCACTCATTGATATCAAATACATGGGATCAGAGGGAGTCTATTTTGTACTCTCACTCATCATGACACTAATTTTTGAGGGTCCTCACTCACCAAATCCCAAGTTGAGGAAACCAGTAGCGATCACATGTTTCTTGGGTCCATTTCTTCTTATGAGCATTGTGATCACAAATGGGTACAAAGGTGTGGTGACTACAAAACTAACTACGCCATTCTTATCTAATCGTGTGACATCTTTTGAAGAAGTGATTGAACAAAACTATTCCATTTTGACTCTGGCTTACGCACCGCAACCGCATTTGAGAGATTACCTCCGAAAAAGTTGTCTGAATGATAAAGACAGAGAAGGCGCGTTGATAGTGTTTGACATTTATTATCATTTTTTAAGAGAACTTAAAGTTGAACTTCAAGAATTGAAGCGAAAAGAAGCAAACTTAACATCAGAGCAGAGAAAAGGAGAATTGAAAAAGGATATGGAAATATTGTCGGGAATCGTGAATAGGACACGAGAAGAACTACTGTTATGTAAGGAGGTGCCATCTCCGTCGAATGAGATTGCAAAATGTAATCATGTGGTCTACGCAAGTGAAGTAGAAGAATTGCAATTATTGCAATTGAAATTAAATACGGAGCTGCCAGGACTGAATATTTACATGGGAGATACGCCAGTCCTTCAGAAAAATTTGGTTGTCGTACTTCGTCTTTATTTAGGGGCTGGATTGCGGTCAATGGGGGACGATAAAGAAATCCTACGGAAGTCATTACTTTTAACGGAGTCTGGTCTCGTTTTGCAGTGGCAAAATATGGAAAAGGAAGAAGAATTAAGAAGTGTGGTAAGGCGATCAGAAGCATTAGTTGATGAGGACGTGCCGGAGCACTCTGGATTATCATTGCATAGTCCTTTGGTGGGATCGTTTGCTGTTTACTTCTCGTGTGCTCTCGTCTCTGTCGTAGTTATTTTAGCCGAGCTACACCGTAAAATTATTATATGTACCAAGTCACTATTTTTATTAATTTCGTCAATCCTTCATAAGTTTTTATCGTTAATTTATTGGATTATCTTAAATCTTAGACAGACAAATGTTTTGAGACGATATGTCAAATTCGGCCGTGTCTAAACTCCTGAATTGTTATTTGAGTAGTCTCGTTTGTGTATTATAGTAGTTTGACTAGTGTTGTTTATTTTGTGAATCAGAGTTAATATAAATGTGTTATTTGCTCGAAAAGAACTTTGAATCAATAAACAACCGTACTCTTCAAAAGGAATGAAACATTCATATCAGATTTCGGAATGATGAAGCTACTTCGGTTTTTGTAATTAGAAGACGTTGTCATTTGATATTTTTTTTAGAAAATATGCTTTCTGTCAAGCAAGCGCGCATGTATCAAACGTTTCTTGTTACTGATTCTAGTACAATTCGCTGTGAGGCTGTACATTGATTATTGATAAAAACTTTTATATTATTCAAAGTTCCAGGACATTCTAGAACAACTGCGACGATTGTAGTACAAAATTTTGCAAAAGAAGTCCTTATGTTATATCAACACAAGGTCACGAACATTTCTAACGATGGTTATATATTTGTATGGATTTAATCGCGTTTGGTGTTTTATTGGCTTAGATAATAGAATATGTAATAAACCGAGCGTCTACTTCGTGCTAACTGCCTCTCTTAAGTATTTCACTCACAAGGTAAACTATTCTGCTGTCTAGAGCGCCCAGTAACCCGACCACTGCTCGAAACCTGCAATGGTAAAAATCGAATGCACGATTTTAATAGACGGGTCATCGAATAAATCCTCACTTT